>PVIH01002021.1:35665-206339 GCA_004025045.1 Sigmodon hispidus
TGCCTGTGAATTTTAGGATATCATTTTTTCTTACTGCTGAGTAGTATTCCATTGTGTAGATGTACCACAGTTTGTTAATCCATTCTTCAGTTGAGGGACATCTAGGTTGTTTCCAGGTTCTTGCTATTACAAATAATGCTGCTATGAACATAGTTGAGCTAATACCTTTGGAGTGTGAATGTGCCTCTTTAGGGTATAGGACTGTCTGCTCCCTGCCCAGGGAGGAGATGGGGAGTTGCAGAGAAGAAAAATGACCAGATGTGGTGGGAGGGGGAAGAGACCTTGAATAAGGATATACAGGGATGGAAAAAAAAAATTCAGAGGGAAAGCTGAACACAAAGAAAATATATGTGTAGCAATCTTATTTGTATTTCTACTCTTGATAAGCCATGCTTATGATTCTTATCCTCTGTATAGTTATTGTTAACTCTTCTGCATTTTAAATTTTTTTTACTGTTTTTTTTTATATAAATACAAAATAAAGAAGGAAGAAAAAAAAAAGAATTTCTGGCATGTAGCGGCCACAAGGTAAAGCCAACATGATGCCGCCAGAGCATACCCTGTATGGAGGGCACGCCCCTAGGCATAAATCCGAGCCCACCTGTTCTTTTAAAAGGAGCTGCCATGTGAAAATGTGTCTCTACTCTCTTCTGTTTCTCTGCTCCTGCATTCGCTTGGCAATTCTCCTGAATAAACTCCCATGTGGCCCTGGCAGTGTGTGTGTGTCTGATCTCACATGTGAAACCAACAGTGGTAGGCAGGATTTATTTATGATAAATAAATAATCTTTGAAAAGAAAAAAAAACCAACAAAAGCTTACATGCCAGTCAGGCACATTTTTCTAGAACTTATGCAAACAAAAAAAACCTCTCTTTATCTGAACCATTATACATTTAGGAGGTTGCCTGAGATAGCTGCACAGCATTTTATTACATAGGTTACCCATAAATTAACATAAGTCTTTCTCCAACCTGAGAAGGACTGAACATATCTATAAAGGATGCTGTCTATGCTAGAAAATCTTCAAATAACTTCTTAATGAACACCATTTGAAGAAGCCAGGAGGTCTCTTATTAACTCATCTGTCATGTCCATTGTACCTTATCTGAATTACCAATAAATCCCTCAAGATTAAAAACTCACTAATAAATGCTTTAAAAACTGAATATCTTATGGTAACATTCATCAAATAGTATTGTTGTCTGGCAAGATTTTTTTTAATCCTGTCAGATTGAGAGCAAGGAGAAAGGAAACCAGAAGAATCAGAATTTCTCAGTGGACAATTCAATTTAGAGTAAACAATAGTCATAATCATGTAAAAATATCTACTCCTTAGGGATGTTAAACTTCACATCTGAAAATTATAGTGATAAATTCAAATAAAATTGAACTCCTTTTTTAAAAAAAAATAACAACATTAATATTATGAGGTTTCACGGTAGTTGTATTTGCAAGAAAAAGCATTTCTCCAAATCTATATTTTAGTACATTAGTTCTCTTGCATATCATAAAAGAGTTTTATATAATAATCCTCTTAGATAATGCTGGGAGTTTATGGAATGGCTGTAGAATTACGATATCACCTAAAAGGAAGGCTTAACATTTATGCAGAATGAGGCTCTGATGTTGTAGAAGAGGCAGAACATTAGCTTCTCTGGGAGAGAGGTTCTTAATGATTGTTGGTGAATAGTGTCACAGATTCTGGAAGTCACTGAGATGGAGGTACTGTAATCAGGTACTTGCTTTGCTTTGTAGCTACTCTGCTTTGCTTTAATTTGCAGTAAATGTCTCTAGTTCTGAGTTATGATACATCTGCCTCAGGGGGATGGACAATTCTTTTTATTCTGGGTTTTTTCCCCCCTAAAGAATTATCAGTAGTATAATAGGATTCTCCAATAGTGTAAAAAGAAGTAATTCATAAGCAAACCTGGTTGCTGATATTATGGAGGGCAGTGGGTCTACTCCAGTGGTGGGGCAGGGAGAAGCTGGCAAGACTTGGCTGGAAGACTCAGTGGAGGAAAATGATATACAGACACAGAGAAAGCAGATGCCTGGTCATCAGAGGAATATTTCAGAGACTCTGACCACCCACCCAGAATCATTTGGTACAAAGTTAACAGCAGAAAAGCACATCCAGGTCCTGTCTCTGAGAGGACAGTCTCCTAATGCACCAAGTCTTAGCCAGCATCAACTAAGGCCTGAAAAAAAAACCAAAACAAAACAAAACAAAAGCCTCTCAGCCAAGAGGACATTATGACCATATTTTCCTCTATTTGAAATGATGAGTATTGAAATGATTATGAAAAATGCTTTCTTTCTTTTTAAAACTTAAATTTTCTGTTTTTCTAACGTGACTGAAGTCCATTTGCCAGAGAAAGTTGAATATAATTGAGAGGTATAAAATGATGATTCAGCGCAGGAGATAAACATTCAATTTATAAAAAATGTCTAAAAACTTCTCAACTCTTGAAACCTGCAGAGCAGGAGAACTTCAGCTTAGAAACTCTGCCATGTGTATTTATTTATTTATTTATTTATTTATTTATTTATTTATTTATTTATTTATTTATTTAGAGACATGATTTCTGTAGCCTGGCTGTCCTGGAACTAACTGTCTTCAGACTTTCAGTCATCCTGGATTGCTGCAACTCTTGAGGATTTGCTTTGTTTTTAAGGGTGAACTAAGGATGTGGGTCAATTGGTGCAGTGCATTCATAGTGATTATGAAGCCCTGGGTTTGGTTCCAGTGCTGAATAAAACCATGTGTGGTGGTATATGTCTGTGATTTCAGCTTTGGAAGTTGGGGGCAGGAGGATCATGGGTTCAAGGCCAGCCTCACCTATATAGGGAGTTTGCGGTTAATGCGGGATTCATGAAAAAAGAAGTGAAGAACTAAAAATTAAAAGGCTAGCAGGAAATGTTTGTGGCTGCCATCCTATTTTTCTTTCCTGTATGCTAAATAAAGTCATTTTCTTTCCTTAGAGCAAAACCGAACGAGGTCCTTATTATTCAGACCAAGTTCACTAACACAAACTAACTCTCTCTCTCTCTCTCTCTCTCTCTCTCTCTCTCTCTCTCTCTCTCTGTCTCTGTGTGTGTGTATGAGAGAGAAAGAGATACCAACATGTTGAGATTAAAGGCACGTGCCACTACTATGCCCCCAATCTTCCTTTAAACACATTTTCAATATTTAATATAATATAATTTTGTTAGCTATAGTTGCCCCAAGATATATAGGAGTCTCAGCACTTGCCCGTTTTGTAACTGAAATTTCTACCATTTAGCATCTTTTCAATTTGTCTCACTTTCAAGCCTCAGGCTCCCATCATTCTATGCTCTACTCTATGAGGTTAACCTTTTGTGAGTCTACATAAAGTGTTTCTCATTCTGGGCCTGGATTATATTCTTTAGCTCTACCTCCTCTAAGTTCATTCAAAATGTGGCAAATGACATTTTCATCACTTTTACAAGTATAAAATAGACATGTGCATGTATGTATGTATGTGTTACATTTTACTTATCCACTACAAACAAGCTCAGAAATGTCACTGTCATCTTTTTGTAATCATCTTTTTCTTATGTCTTAAATCTCCTATTTCCTTCCTTTTTCTACCTTCTTGTCTCCCTTCTTGTCCTCATCCTTAATTTTTCTGTTTCCATCTCCCCTTAAACTCCCAAGAAACTCCATCTCTTGGACGTCAAGGACATAAACAAATACTGCTGAATGAACACAATGAGGCCTACAAAAGAAGACACAGAATGAACTCAAAACACTGTAAGAACAAAGAAAACCTGACAGCATCTTCCATGAATAGTGGGGAGGTTGGTACAGACACTGGCTCTTGGGCCAAGCTGTTAGAATGAGAAGCAGAAGCTACGATGGTGTGGACAAATCGTGAAGAATTCTTAAGGCTTTCTTCTCCTAATGTTCAATCATGGTAAAGAGAAAAGCAGGATGCAAGAAGCAACCTCTCTGGAGGCTTCCCTCAAAGAGGGTGAGGGACGACCTAGGACGGGCGTCTCTGCTGAAGGAACTCCTACTCCAGAAGTCGGCTTTTGCTGTGAGCTCCTAAGGTTGGGTATGGATATGATTAGGGTCTACACTAAGTGACATCTGTTTGCTCTGACCTCTGGGTAATGTGGCGTTTCTTTCTCTGGGGCAGATGCTAGAAAGGTGTTTATTGTGAGTTGACAGGGGTCTTGGTGGGTGGTGAGGTGTGAGTCAAAACTCGACTATGCATTTTGGCATTTTGTCTACAGATGTTTCTCAGATGTTTGTGGGCGGGCATGTCTTTTAATAAAGAAATACCCGAATGTATGTTTCTTTTGTGGAGAAAAGGGAAAAATGTGCATTTACAACTTGCCCTTTGTCTAGTGTCAAAGACACTCTTGTTTCGTGGCCAGATTGAAATTAGTTAATGTATATATTATCTAAAGAGAAAATTTGCTCATGTAAGCAAAATTCATGTGTTAGTTTTAAATGAGCATGCTGATGAAGAAGATAAATAGGGCAATGGCAGAGAATGAAAAGCTTCAGGGGGTTTTAGCAAGCAGGTTTTCTGGTCATCTTTCCAAGGCACCCCTCCTTTACCTAGGTCACGACACTAGTGTTGGGGAGGACCATCCCAAATCCCAGATGATCACATGACTGATGTCAAAAAGAACCTCTTAACTCACAACCTATATTCATTTAATCATAGTGGATTTTACTGTAGAAATTAGACATTTTAAGATGCTAGTTTAATGTATGAGAGAGTGGTGCCTTATATGATATTAAATTCTTGATTTCTTGAATTAAAAAAATTAAAACTGATTTGCAAAGGAAAGAAAAATAAAGCCATATTAAAAATTATTTCCTCAGGTTAGCAAGGTGGTTCAGTGGGAAAAGGGACCTGCCATAGTGCCTGACCACCTGCATTCAATTTCCAGAACCCACATGGTGGAAAGAGAGAACCAATTCCACAAATCATCTTCTGACTTCTACGCACACTTGAATATGGGTGCCTGCATATACACACAGATAAGCAAGCAAATTAATACTAAATGTTAAGCATTTAAAAATTGTCTTCTTTGTATTTTAAGAAAAGTCTATTTGGTGTTTGAATTCCATTAATGTGGTAATTCTGAGGAAATGCCTCAGTTAGATTTGAAAAACTCTTTTTCAAAACACATTGCAAACACATGATAGAAATTTTCCATAGAGGTGGTCATCAGATTGGGCGAGAGAGCAGCTGTGATGGCAGAGGGCTCTGAAAACCTAGAGCTTGGTGGTATGTACTTTCCCTGATTTGTATTAAAGCTTCTTGAAGTAATATTTCCAAGAGCTGTTCACTTTGAGTTCCACTTGTTAGCATTGTATTGCTTATCATCCATCAAAATTTATTTTAGAAATAACTTTATTACACACAATTAAATAGATCAACTTAATTTGGCTCACTTAAAATGCTTAAAACCTACTATTTTAAAAGTAAATATTTTGCCTGCTGTTTCTGTAATAAATAATGATAACTGATTGATGACTATAAGGATGGTTTAAAAAAATGAGACTTTTCTTATCATTATTACTGACTCATTCTGATATAAAACAAAAAATGTGAATTGCGCCCATTTTCTAGTATTTCTGCAGAAATTAAACAACAGAACAAGATGGGAAAACCTGCAACATAGTTGACTCACTGGCTGGGCTCCTTCTCCCAAGTCACAGAATTGTGTTCTTGGAAGTCTAAGGAACACAATGGCTTTAAGACATTTAATGAAGGGACTAGAGTGGCCTCAGCAGTTAAGAGCACTGGCTGCCCTTGTAGAGGATCTGGGCTCAGTTCCCAGCACCCACATGGCAGCTCCCAACTGTCTGTAACTCTAGTTGCAGGGACCCCAACACTTTCTTCTGACATCCATGGTTACCATACATGCATATGGAACACATACATATATGCTGGCAAAATATTCATACTTATTTATAAATAAAATATTTTGAGTAAATGATTTCTTCATTTCAACATTTTGACACACTTCTGACCAGCCAAATCTGTTTTGTTTAGAGCATCATTGTTCAATCATAGAACTCTGTTTATTATTATTTTTCTTCTTACTCTTCCTTTACTTTGTATGATGGCCCAGGCTGACCTGGACTCACAGTGCTATTTTGTGGGATATCTTGAACTCCCAATCTTCTTGCCCCCATCTCCTGGATGTTCAATCCTGCATTACCATTCTTCTCATCTTGTTAATATTGGCCCATTTCCTCCATAATTTTCCCACTTCTAACTGACTTGAAGAGAAAAATGACTACCTTTTTTCTTACATTACTGGTATTCAGTAAAATGTCCTGGTGCTGTGTCCTTCACTACTAGAACATGGTTGGGCTGCTGTCATTGTTGGCAAAGCTCAGGGTGACATATGGCTCAGTACATTCAGCGTAAATGTGTCAGTCAAGGTAGATATACCCAAAGTGTATTGGCAGGAAGTTCTACCATTGCACTCAGGGCCAGGTGCTCCCCACATGTGAAGTCTTCCCATCCAGACCATTGGGATTTTCTGCTCAGGAAGAAAGGATGTGGAGATACGAGCCATTGTCCCATTGTTATTCCCTCCCCAATATCCCACTGCTCAGAATAAGGGACACAGGTGTGTCTCAGTAGTACAGGAACAGTAATTCTCTATTTTCCCACAAGTGAAGAAAAACAGTAACAGTGGTGAGTAAAATAACCTAGAAAGCTTTTAAAACTTAATTCTCCTAGTCTCTCAGACAGTGATATAAAGTGATCAGAAATAAAAACTAGTGTCTTACACATAATAATCATTCAATAACTACTTATGGGTCTCAGTTTATTATTTTATTGTGGCTGAATATAAGCTATCACAAACCTTGCAGCTAAGAACATTGTCTTTTATTAAGTTGTAAGTTCATCATGATATGACTGAGATTTATTTTCATAATTTCACAAGGCTGAAGTCATGATGCTGAGCCTGAGTACTCACCGGGAGGCTAAGGAGAAGAATCCAAATCAGGAGCACTCAGACTATCTAGTAAAGTCAGTTTTGCACACAGTGATTGCATGAATGCTGCTTGCCTATGGTGAGTGGGGTCTCCCCAAGTTTCTAGACAATATCTGTATTCCATATTCAACTCCAGCAGCTTTGAAGCAACTCAGATACTTTCTCTCTCCCATCTCTCTCAGGAACCCAAGAATTCATTTACTCAACAAAAATTACATGAGCAATTAAATATCTCAGAGCAAGATGGGCAAATCAGATGTGTAGTGTAGTGCCTGCTTGCTTTCAGGAAGATTACCATCTAGGCACAACTTTATTTTTTTTTAACTTTTGTTGATTATTTGTGGACCTTTATCTTTGTAATGTATCTCTTCTCTCTGAATTCTTGTGTCTGATTCCAAGATCCAGGTTTTTTCCCCCATTTTTTAATTTATTTAATTTTTTAAACATACCCAGCACTGTTCTTCTTCCCTCCCCTTTCCAGTCCTCCCTCAGCTTTCTCCCACCTCATCTCCCCCCCCCCATCCATTTCTCAGAGAGAGTAAGAACTGCCAGGGTGAGTTAGTGCAATCTGGCATATCCAGTTGAGGTAGTTCCAAGTCCCTCCCCCAAGTATCAAGACTGAGAAAGATGTTCCTCTATAGGAAATGGGCTCCAAGAAGCCAGTTCATGCACTAGGAATAAATTCTGGTCCCACTGCCAGAGGCCCCATACATTGCCCACATCATTCTGCTGACATCCACATTCAGAGGGATTAGATCAGTCCCATGTAGGTTCCCCAGTTGTCATTTCAGAGTTAGTGAGCTCCCAAGATTAGCCCGAGATTCAGGTTTTAAAAACTCATTTGATCTGGTCAAACCTATCTAGGCAATTGCTACTCTTAAGTTTAACTGAGTTGTATCCGTGACTATATCTACAAAATTATAATCATAAGCATGCTATATCATTTGGTTTATAAACTCTAGAGACACTCTAGGTGAGACAACACACAGGTGAAAACAACCAGGGATCAGTTTAGAGATCTACCTAGAACAGCATCTTGGAAAAAGTATGACTTGAGTTGAGCCTTTCAGCTTGGTTCAAGAGCAGGCTCTGCTGAGTACTTTGGAGTGAGCTAGGCCACCTTTCTACACTTTGAAATGGGAAGTCTAGACCCCCTCCTAATAACCCCATTGAAAGCCTGTGAGTATCAGTTAAGAATATGGGAGGACTCTACATTTTAAAGATCCTCACTGATGCAAGGTAGCGTGAGTGAGCTTGAATATAATTTTCCTTTGAGGGTATGTGAGACCAAACTTCTCAGAACAATGCTAGTAGAAGAGAATGCCACAAGGGCCAAGGAAAGGTTTTGAGAGACCAAGGCTTTGGCTTCTGTCCCTGCAGAACACAAGTCTGTTGAGCTAATCACAAAGTAAGTGAAAGCACATTTCTCCTTTAATGCATGAAATAGGTGTAAAATTTTTGAAGGTCGCTCTGGCGAAAGTTTTTGGCTTCCGCTGTATATAATGAATGTTATGCATTACCATTTCTGAAGAAACTGAAATGGGGAAGAGAAAGGACTGTTCTCGCAATGTGCCCAGGAGGCAGAAACACAGACAGATGGATGTACGGGCAGCATCATAACAGATCATGAATTTCCCGTGCTAAGAGGAATGTTTGAATGAGCTTACCGCTTACTAACTCAGTCTTCTCAGGACTTATTTCCTCCCCCATGAGGATTGGAATCTAGCTGATTTTATTTACACTTATTCTTTCCCTAAGGAAAAAACAGGTTTAACGTGCACCGTGTGAAAGGAAGTAAGGTGTG
This sequence comes from Sigmodon hispidus, assembly GCA_004025045.1. NCBI lineage: Eukaryota > Metazoa > Chordata > Mammalia > Rodentia > Cricetidae > Sigmodon > Sigmodon hispidus. The sequence goes on from PVIH01002021.1 coordinate 44,469, forward strand.
AGGCAAACTATATATATTTATATATATATATATATTTCTTTTTATTGTATTTTTAAATCAATATCAAACATTACATATAAAGGAAAATATTCAGAATAGATAACAAAAAAACCCATACAGTAATAAAACTTCTCTTTTCTCTAAAATACATGAAACATAAAAAATAAAATCTAAACCTTCTCAAGCCAGGTTAGGCTCAGCTACAGATGAAGAAAGCACAGTAGGGTCACAGCTAATGCCCACGGATGCACTATGGCCACCACAAATTTCTGCTAAGCAACTCTTCTACAATCAAACTGGAAGGTTTTTTTTGTTTTGTTTTGTTTTGTGTGTGTGTACACTAAAGACAAACAGGCTGAAAAAGAAATAAGGGAAACATCACCCTTTATAATAGCTGCAAATAGCATTGAATGCCATGGTGTAACTACAGCCAAAGAAGTAACAGATCTATTTGACAAAAACTTTAAATTACTAAGAAAGAAATTGAAGAGGATATCAGAAAATGGAAAGGGGAAACTTTCTAATAGCGATAGAACATCTATGTTCCTACTGGTCTTTAGCTCTTTAGGAAAACTTAAATAGAAAAGATGTCTCCAGTATTGATGCCAGTGTTATTGTAGGGAGCAGACTGGGATTAATTTCTGACCCCTTCCTATACTTCTGTTTTTATTCCTCTGTTTTAATTAATTTATTTTAACTCAAACTGAATTTATGCCTCCTTCCTCTCCTCCCATACCCCCAGCCCCTCTCGGGCCCCTCATCCACTCCTTTTTTTTGTCTTTATTGGTTTTTGATTTTTTTTCATAAAAGACAGGCCTCTCAAATTAAGAGGTTTTTTTTTTCTAATTTTTTGTTTTTGTTTCTTTGGGGCTTTTTGTTTTATTAGTATTTGGGGGGTTATATCCCCAAACTCTCTCTGTCCCCCTATAGACCAGGTTGGCCTTGAACTCAGAGTGATCCTCCTGCCTCTGACTCTTGAGTGCTGGGATTAAAGGTGTGTGCCAGTATCACCTCTATGCCTCTGTTTATTTATGAAGATTGTTTTAAGAATTGCAGTTGTTATTGTTGGGATGTTTTGAGAGAAAATCTGAGACTATAGGCCAGGCTGGCGTAGATCTCACCAATATCTTTCCACACACTCATGCTAAACCTAGAGTAGTCTGACATTTCCACTAATTTTCATAACTAAAACCCCTTTTAAATGCATGAAACTATTTTTAAATGGTCCATCTAGCATGATGCTTTATCCCTTGGTTTTGTTTTATTCCTCAACTCTAACATTTTAAATTCTGTAAAATCAGGAAGAAACATGGTGACAGTGGCTTTTAGAAAATGAACAAAGACAGAAAACCATCCTAGGAGTCTGCATTAATGACGTCTCCTTTCCACTCAGATGCACTGCAACCAGAAATAGGCATTATCACGTGGAGTCACATTAAGCCAGTCAATCTCTTAATTATAAGAGCAAGATGACTTCAGATAAAAATGCTATCACTTCTTTAAAAAAATATAGCAGCTGCAATATCTTATATTCAATGCCCGAGGCTTTGATAACTTTTCAGAATTTGTTTTATGTATCTAGAGTCATCTAGAATCTCACACATCACTTTGATTCTTGGTCACGTGACAAGGATGTTTTAAAGTGCACATTTCTGATTCGACACATTCCCAGACTGCTGTTTACAATTGGTAACAGATTTACAAGCTATAGACTGGAGGACAGTGTGTCCTCAGGATTGCTGAGGACAGAGGGGCAGACTGCAGGTTAGTGTTTTCCTGTTCTTCATGCTAAGGCCTAGATACACAGTGAAAATTTTGAAAAGCTTTTTTAATATAGCTAATTAAATTAACTTTACAAATGAAAATACATTAAAAAGACCACCTGGCTAATATTAACCCTTAGATAATTTATATATCAAGGTGAGAGAGCAGATTCAGTTCTCATATACTTTTCTTTTTCAGATTGCTTGTTGATTTCTTGATTTTTAAGGAAATCAACCAGAAGTGACATGATTTCCTAAATTGTTCATAAAGCTTGTGTGGCAACCTGAAATGCTATGTGCAGAATACAGAACAAGTTCTTTCAGGGTATAACTCTCAGATAACATAGCAAAGCACAGCCTTCCAGGGACCAAGAAAAGCTGAGATGCTGACTAAGATACAAATCAAGAACTTATTTTCTTTTTATTATTTTGAGAATTTCATAAATTCACATAGTATGTACTGATCAAATCAACCTCTCCATTCGCTCTCTTCTTGTTCTTTTCTTATCCCCACCAGCACTGTTCCTTCACAGCTTCATGTGGTTTTACTTCAAACCCATTGTGTCCACTTCATTCTACCTGGAAGTGCTTGGGCTAGAACCATCTTCTGGAGCAAGGATAGCTTCTTGGGTGGTATATTCCTGCAGAGAACTGACACTCCCTCTCCTAGCAGCCAGCAACTGTCAATCAATAGCTCCCCATCTAGGGGTAAGATTTGTGACTCATCAATCGTTTATCCACACACAGATTTTGTTTAGCTTGGGCTTGTACAGGTTTTCTACATGTAATCACAGTTGCTGTGCGAACATGAGCAAGTGCCCTGTCATGTCTGAATGGTACTATTGTTGCTTTAGTTTTCCACTAGCTCTGGTACTTAGTCTCCACCTCCCTTCTATGATGATCTCTGAGCATGGAAAAGAGCCATGTGATTTAGGGCTAATCTATTCACAACCTCTTAGTCTCTGAATATTGACCAGTTGTAGGTCTCTATGTTAATCTCTATGTTTTTTCCTTTTTTTTCATGAATAAAGTCTCATTTTTATTGATGTATCCCCTTGTTCAAACTCCCCCCTCCCATCCCTTCCAGTCACTCTCTCTTCTCCCCATTTCTTTATCTCCTCCCAGCAAGGGCAGGAGGTCCCAAGGACCCTATATGGCTTATTTCAGCATCCACTCCACGCAGATCCGCTTTCTTCACCCCAACATCAAGACTGGGTCAGGTGTTCCTCTAGAGGGAGTGGGCTCCAAGGTGCCAGTCCAAGGTGTTTCAGATCCCAAACTGTTCAGTGATTGTGGGTTGCAGCTTGGAAATGCTTTGCTTTTTGTAAAGTCCACTAATGAGTGAGCACATCCCTTGCTTATCTTTTTGGTTTGTGATACCTCACTCAGGAGGTCTCCAAATCCACCCATTTGCCTGCAAATTTTAGGATATCATTTTTTCTTACTACTGAGTAGTACATCATTGTGTAGATGTACCACATTTTGTTAATCCATTCTTCAGTTGATGGGCATCTAGGTTGTTTCCAGGTTCTTGCTATTACGAATAATGCTGTTATGAACATAGTTGAGCTAATGACTTTAGAATGTGAATGTGCATCTTTAGGGTATATGCCCAACTCCTTGGGGAGATTGATTCAAAGTTTTCTGAGAAACCACCACACTGCATTCCAGAGTGGTTAAACAAGCTTACACTCCCACCAACTATGGAGTGTTCTCCTTGCTCTGCAACCTCTCCAGCATAGGCTGTCATTTGTGTCAATGTGACAGGTGTAAGGTGGTATCTCAAAGTTGTTTTGATTTGCATTTCTCTGATGGCTAAAGAAGTTGAGCACTTTTGCAAGTGCTTTTCAGCCATTTGTAATTCTTCTGCTGAGAATTCCCTTTTTAGTTCTGAACCCTATTTTTTGATTGGGTTATTCAAGGTTTTGGACTCTAGTTTCTTGAGTTCTCTATATATTTTAGAGATCAGTCCTCTATCACTTGTAGGGTTGGTGAAAACCTTTTCCCATTCTGTAGGCTGTCGTTTTGTCCTATTGACAGTGTCCTTGGGTTTACAGAAGCTTCTCAGTTTCAGGAGGTTCCACTTATTGATTGTTGTTCTTAGTGTCTGTGTTACTGGTGTTATATTTAGGAAGTGGTCACCTGTGCCAATTCATTGGAGGGTATTTCCCACTTTCTTTTCTATCAGGTTCAGTGTGGCTGGGTTTATGTTGAGGTCTTTGATCCACTTGGATTTGAGTTTTGTGCAGGGTGATAGGCTTGGATCTATTTCCAGTTTTCTATACACTATCCAAGTATGCCAACACCATTTGTTAAAGATTCTGACTTTTTTCCATTGAATATTTTGTGCCTCTTTGTCAAAGATCAAGTGTTCATAGGTTTGTGGGTTTATGTGGGGATCTTCAATTTGATCCCATTGATCCACAAGTCTGTTTTTAATCTAGTACCAGGCTGTTTTTATTATTGTAGTTCTATAGTATAACTTGAAGTCAGGGATGGTGATGCCTCCTGAGGTCCTTTTGTTGAGCAAAATTGTTTTGGCAATCCTGCTTTCCTGTTATTCCAAATAAAATTGAATATTGTTCTTTCAAGGTCTATAAAAACTTGTGTTGATGGGAAGTGCATTAAATCTGTAGATTGCTTTTTTGTAGAATTGCAGTTTTTACTATGTTGATCCTACTTATCCAGGAACATGGGAGAGCTTTCTATTTTCTGATATCCTCTTCAATTTCTTTCTTCAGTGATTTAAAGTTTTTGTCAAACATATCTGATACTTCTTTGGTTATAGTTACACCAAGGTATTTAATGCTATTTGCAGCTATTATAAAAGGTGATGTTTCACTTATTTTTTTAGCCCTTTTATCTTTATTGTATAAGAGGGCTAATGATTTCTTTGAGTTAATCTTGTATCCTGCTACCTTGCTGAAGGTGTTTATCTGCTGTAGAAGTTTACTGGTAGAATTTTGTGGATCACTTATGTATCCAATCATATCATCTGCAAATAAAGATAGTTACACTTCTTCTTTTCCAATTTGTATCCCCTTAATCTTTTTTTCATTCTCTTATTGCTTTAGCTAAAACTTTGAGAACTATGTAGAATAGATAAGGGGAGAGAAGACAGCCTTCTCTAGTTTCTGATTTTAGTGGGATTGCTTTGAATTTTTCTCCATTTAGTTTGATGTTGACTGTCAGTTTCTTGTAAATCCCCTTTATTATATTTAGACATTTTCCCTGTATTACTGCTCTCTCCCGGAATTTCATCATAAAGGAGTGTTGGATTTTGTCAAAGGCTTTTTCAGAATCTAAGGATATGATCATGTGTTTTTTCCTTCAGTTTGTTTACATGATGGATGAAAGTTATGGTTTTTCATGTTGAACCATCCCTGCATTTCTAGGATGAAGCCTACTTGATTATGGTGGATGATATTTTTTATATATTGTTGTATATGGTTTGCCAAAATTTTGTTGAGAATTTTTGCATCAATATTCATGAGGGAAATTGGTCTGTAATTCTCTTTCTTTGTTGCATCTTTGAGTGACTTGGGCATTAGGGTAATTGTGGCCTCATAAAAAGAGTTTGGCAATATTTCTTCAGTTTCTGCTATGTGAAATAGTTTGAGGAGTATTGGTGATAGTTCTTTTTTGAATGTCTGGTAGATTTCTGCACTGAAACCATCTGGACCTGGGCTTTTTTTTCTTGGGAGGCTTTTTTAATAACAGCTTCAATTTCCTTTAGGGTAATAGGTCTGTTTAGGTATTTTACCTGATCTTGATTTAATTTTGATAAATGGTTCCTGTTTAAAAAGCTGTCCATTTCTTCTAGGTTTTTCATTTTTGTGGAATACAGGTTTTCAAAGTATGACCTGATAATTCTCTGGATTTCCTGGGTGTCTGTTGTTATGTCCCCTTTTCATTTCTGATTTTGTTTATTTGGATACTCTCTCTCTATGCTTTTTGGTTACTTTGGATAAGGATTTATCTATCTTGTTGATTTTCTGAAAGCACCAACTCTTTGATTCATTGATTTTTAGTATTGTTCTTTTTGTTTCAATTGTATTATTTTCACTCTAAGTTTGATTATTTCCTGTAATCTACTCTTTCTCGGTGAGGTTGCTTCTAATTTTTCTAAGGTTTTCAGCTGTGCTTTTAGTTCTTTAGTGTGGGATTTCTATTGGTTTTTTATATAGGCATCTATTACTATAAATTTTCTCCCTTAAGACTCCTTTCATTGTGTCCCACAAGTTTGGGTATGTTGTGGATTCATCTTCATTAAATTCTAGGAAGACTTTGATTTCTCTCTTAATTTCTTCCTTGACCCAGAGGTGGTTAAGTTGAGTGAAACTTTGTTTCCATGAGTTGGTAGGCTTTCTGTGATTTTGATGTTGTTGAACTCTAACTTTAGGACCTGATGGTCTGATATGATACAAGGAATTACTTCCATTTTTTTGTATCTATTGATATTTGCTTTATGATCAAGTATGTGGTCAATTTTAGAGAAAGTTCCATGTGGTGCTGAGAAATATGTATATTCTTTTGCATTTGGGTGGAAGGTTCTGTAAATATCTTTGAAATTCATTTTCATCATAACCTCTGTTAGATTCCTTATTTCTCTGTTGAATCTCTGTCTGGTTGACATATCCAAGGGTGAAAGTGGGCTATTGAAGCCTCCCAATTTTAGGGTGTGAAAATTTATGTGGGATTTGAGCTTTAATAGTGTTTCTTTTACATAGATTTGTGCCCTTATATTAATGGCATAAATATTCAGGATTGAAATCTCTTCTTGAGCATTTTTTCCTGAGATGAATAAGTGATGTCCATCCTGGTCTCTTTTAATTGATTTTAGTTTGAAGTCTACTTTGTTAGATACTAGGATGGCAACCCCAGCTTGTTTCTTGGGACCATTTGCTTGGAAAATCTTTTCCCAACCTTTTTCCCAACAAACTCTGAGCTTTGTCTGTCTTTAAGGCTGAGGTGTATTTCTTGTATACAGCAGAAGGATGACTTCTGTTGTATCCATTTTGTTATTGTGTGTCTTTTTATAGGTGAATTGAGTACATTAATATTAAGGGATATTAGTGACCACTGATTGATATTTCCTATTATTTTGGGTGGTAGTTTGTATGTATTTCCTTTCTCTGGACTTTTCTTCTGTGAGATTATCAATTGTTCATGGTTTCATGGCTGTATCTGGAATCTTTAGGTTGGAGTTTTCCCTCTAATGCTTTCTGGAGGGTCAGATTGGTAGACAGGTATTGTTTAAGTCTGACTTTGTCATGAAATATCTTGTTTACTCCATCTGTGGTGATTGATCGTTTTGCTGGGTGCAGTAGTCTAGGTTGACAGCCATACTCTTTTAGTGTCTGTATAACTTCTAACCAAGACCTTGCTTTCATTGTTTCCATTGAATAGTCTGGTGTTATTCTGATGGGTCTACCTTTATAGGTAAATTGGCCCTTTGCTTTTGCAGCACTTAAAATTTTTTCTTTATTCTGTATGTTTTGTGGCTTGATTATCATGTGGCGAGTGGACTTTTTTAGGAGGTCATATCTATTTGGTGTCCTGTAAGCTCCATGTATCTTTATAGACATTTCCTTCTTTAGGTTGGGAAAGTTCTCTTCTATGATTTTATTGAGTTCATTATCTGTGCCTTTGAGCTGGTATTCTTCTCTTTCTATTCCTATTATTCTCAGGTTAGGACTTTTCATGATATCTCAAATTTCCTGAACATTTTGAGTTACAGCTTTTTTGGTTTTAGTGTTTTCTTTGACTGATGTATCTATTTATGCTATTGAGTCGTCTGCTCCAGAGATTCTCTCTTCCATCTTTTGGATTCTGTTGGTTATGCTTGTATTTGTAGTTCCAGCTCTTTTCTTCAGATTTTCTATTTTCACCTTTGCCTCATTTTGTGCCTTTTTTGTTGTTTCTATTTCAATTTTTAGTTCCTGGAATGTTTCTTTCACTTTTGGGGTTTCCTTTTCTTTTTTCTTTTTTTTTTTTGTTTTTGTTTTTCTTTCAAGGATTTGTTCATCTCTTCCAATTTTTTGTTTGTATTTTCTTCTATTTCTTTAAAAAAATTTATATCCTCTTTTAAGGCTTCTATAATCTTCATAAAGGTATTTTTGCTGTTGTTTCCTTCTGTTTCCTCTTCATTGCTCTCTTCAGGTCTTGGTGTTGTAGAACCACCATTTTCTTCTAGTATTGCCTTGTTGTTCTTTATATTTTTATATGTATTCTTGCACTGGTGTCTGCCCATAGCTTCAGTGGTTCACTCTTAGTCAGCTCTTAGTCAGTTGTCGATAGAGGGTTTGTATGTCTCTTATCTGCTCTGAGCAAGATGTCAGCATGCTCTCTGACTCTGCTCTGGACATGATCTGAGTTTCAAAAGCATCGTTCCATCTCTGATGATGCAGCTTTCCCTGGAGGCAAGGCCTGGCCATGCAATGTCCCTTCTTTTAGGGGTTGATGGGGGAGTCCCCTTGCAGCTGAAGTCTAGGGCCTGTCTGCTAGCAAGAATCTTGGATCAAACCCTTGGGTGTGACCCCAGCCCCTGCAAGGGATTCTCTGGATGGCAGCCCAGGAGCTTGAATCTGCTAACCTCTGATTTCACTCTGGACATGGGTCTGAGTTTCAAAGGCATCAGTCCTTCTCTGATCTAATCTCCTTTTATAGTTTCTCCAAGAATGAATTTACTAATACATAGATATAAAGATAAGTATTTGGGACACAGTTTAATTCTATGGCCATTTAGCAGAATAATAGTAGCAAGTTCTCACATAGAGCCTGTGATTTTGGCCTCATTAACAATGCCATACTTAAATTCCATCTTGTGGAACAGATTTAATATAAAACAAGAAAGTTAATTGTACATTGCTTGCAAGGCAAGTCTTTCCAGATCACTCACTGTTGTAGTTAGCAATGTTCACTGCTGGGTAAGACTATGGTTATTTTATTTTCTTGGCAGTATGCACAGAAGCTTCTAGCATATAAAAAAATCAACAAATAGGACTTATGTTTTCAGGTCAGTATCAGTCTGATTTCTCTTTGTTCATTTACCTAGCAGTAAAATCTTATCATCAAGCTCTGGAAGATAACCAAGAGAAATAGCAATATCCTATAGGGATTTTTTGTTTTGTTTTGTTTTGTTTTTTGGTTTTTTTGTGGGCTTTTTTTTTTGGCAATAAGTGGAAACCAGGTAACCAATTTCTGGCAATAGGTTTTTATTTGATAGTCTTCACTATTGGGAGAGGCGATGTTCCCGTGGTTGTAGAGTAGCCTATTGTTTAGCTTAGTTGGCAGAACATGAGACTCTTAATCTCAGGATCTTGTGTTCAAACCCAGGTTTGGTGTCAGATATTACACAAATTCTATTTAGTATTATATTAAAATCCTAGAGCCAGATATTGGGGAAAAACTGGGATATCAGAGAGAGAGAAAACAGAGCACAGCCAATACTCACCCAGCCAACTTCTCAGGCCAAACAGGGTAAGTCCTGTCTTCACATGTCCTCAGCCTGGCTGTCTGCCTTCTCTTGCCTTATATTTCTTTTTTTGCCCAGCTATTTTACTTCCTGGTTCAACTATCCTAGAGTTAGGATTAAAAGTGTGAGCTACTACTGCCTATCTTTTAGGTCTTGAACTCACAGAGATTCAGATAGATTTCTATCTCCTAAATGATGGAATTAAAGGCATGGATCACCACTCCCTGACTTTCATGGCTTGACTGTGGGTAATTCTGTCCTCTGATATTCCAGACTAATTTTCTTAAATATACAATATATCATCATAATAGCCTCCATTTAAGCTTTTTATATCTGTCTATCTATCTATCATCTGTTTGTCTGTCCACCCATTCATCCATTTTTTCTGTCTTAAGAATCTTCTATACTAGTATTTTTCCATATGGGTTTTTCAAAGGTCTTGACTGTTAGCTATCCCTTTTATGTTGCCTTTATTATGTTGAGATATGTCCCTCATATCCATATGCTCTCCAGGACTTTTATCATAAAAAGCTCTTATATTTTGTCAAAGGCCTTTGCTGCATCTAATGAAATGGTCATTTTTTTTTCAATTCTTGCATCCTTTATTTGACAGATTTTATTTATTGATTTCTGTATGTTGAACTATTCCTTCATTTTTTTGGATGAAGTTGACTTGATTATGGGAGATGATTTTTTTATGCATTGATAAATTAAGTTTTTAAATATCTCATTATGAAGAGTAAAGATTGGTTTATAATTTTTCTTTTCTTTTCTTTTCTTTTTTGAGGGAGTAGGTCTTTATATGTTTTAGGCATCACCAAAAAAGTGGCCTTATTAAAAGAACTTGGAAGCATTCTTTCCTAGACTATTTTATTGGATAGTTTGAAAAAGCATTGGTTTCAGTTTTTCTTTGGAGGTTAGATAGATTCTGCAGGTTTACATGGGTGGGGTAGGATGAGAACTTTCTATTATTCAATATTGTTACTTGCGATTTATTTATTTAAATGTTTAGTGTCTTCTTGATTTAACTTTTTTTGTCATATACATGAAGAAGCTCAAACATTTCTTTGGGAGTTTCTAATTTTAATATATTTGAAAATGTGTCCTTCTAATCCTCTGGTTTCCACTGTGAATGTTGTAGTATCTCTACATCTCTAATTTGATTAATTTGGTGTTTTGTTCTATTTCTTTTGGTTAATGGGGCTAAGAGTTTGTTAATCTTGTTTATTTTTTCATATAACCAACACTATGTTTTATTGATTCTTGGTTGCTTTCTTCATTTCTGCTTGTCTGATTTAGATGTTGACTATTTCTCCCTACATACAGGTTTGGGGCATTGATTATTATTGCTTATCCAAGGCCTTAAATCATTCAGTTGTTGGAGTTGGCTTAGATATATATATATATATTTATGTAGGTATTTAGAGCTATAAACTTTCTTTTTAGGACTGCCCTCATTGTGTCTCAGATTTTATTATACTGTATTTTCTTTTAATTCTAGAGGATTATTTTGTTCCCTTTTATTTCTTCAGTGATCCATTCAATAGTATATTTTTAATGTCAATGAATGTGTGTTTTATATTATTTTTATAGTTGTTGTTATCTAGTTTTAATCTACTGTGGTTAGCTAAGACACAGGAATTATTTCAGTTTTTCTGTGTTTGTTGAGAACTATATTATATTCCCCTATATGACCTATTTTAGTTAAGGTTCTATGGTCTTCTGAGTAAAATATACATTCTTGATTTTGATTGTGCTGTAGAATATTATTCTAAGATGTGTTACCTTTGTTTATACTGTGGAACATTTGTTTTATGTTGCAAAGATGTGTTGAACTCTTTCATGTTGCACTTGTTTAACTCAGTGAAGCTGTGTTACTTTACCTGTCTAAAACACCTGATGGTCTAATAAATAGCTGAATGGTTAATAGTGAGGCAGGAGAAAGGATAGGTGTGGGTTGGCAGGCAGAGATAATAAATAGGAGGAATGTAAGAGAAAAAGAAGATCAAGATAAGGAGATGAGGAAGCTAGGGGCCAGCCACTCAGCCAGCCATGGAGTAGAAGTGAAAGCAAGATATACAGAAGAAAGAAAAGGAAAAAGTCCACAAGCAAAAGCCAGGTGGGATAATTTAAGTTAAGAAAAGCTGTCAAAAAGCAAGCCAAGCTAAGGCTGGGCGTTTATAAGTAAGAAAAAGCCTCTGTGTGATTTATTTGGGAGCTAGGTGGCAGGCTCCTCAAGTAGTAAAGAAAAAAGTCAACTATAGAATGAAATGTCCTTTAGGTATGTATCATTTAGATCCATTTGATCTGTGACATAACCTGGCTGTATCATTTCTGTGTTCAGCCTTTTTTTAAAAAAATAATCTGAATGATCTGTCCATTGGTGAGAGTAGAGTATTGAGGACATCTATTATTAATATTTTGAGGCTAATTTGTTGCTTAATGAAATTGATTACCGCCGCGTTTGGTACATATATGTTAGGATTGTAGTGTCTTCTTGATGAATTATACCCTTGATCCATATGAAGAGACATTTACTCTCTCTTTTGATTAGTTCTAGCTTGAAGTTTATTTTATTTGATATTAAACAAAAACTCCTGCTTGTTATCTGGTTTATTCTGCCTGAAATACTTTTGCCCATCATTTCACTCTAAGGTGGTGTTTATCACTGGTAATGAGGTATTTTTTTCAGAGGTAGCAAAATGATAGACTCAGATTTTAATCCATTCTAATTACCTGTGTCTTTTGATTGGTGAGTTGAAATATTCAGTGTTCAATGCTATTATTGAATTGTGTGTATGTTCATAAAATTAACATATTTTGTTAATGCTATGGTATTTTTTCTTAGTCTTCCTTTTTTTTAATTGCTGACCTAACATTATTGTTTTTACACTATCACTTGTTGGATAAACTTATCCCTTTCTTCAGTCCAAGGTATTCTTTCCAGTATCATCTATAAGACTAGCTTGCATGTTATAAATTCTGTCTTTATGGTAAAAAACTTTTCTTTCTCCTTCAAGTATTACTGATTGCTTTGATGGATATAGTAGTCTGGGCTGGCATTGGGAGTTTTTCAGGACTTTCAGTGTAAGCCAGAAGTTCTCAACCTTCCTAATGGTGCAACCCCTTAATACAGCTCCTTATGGTATGGTGCCTTACAACCAAAAAATTATTTTCATTGTTGTTTCATGACTATAGTTTTGCTACTATTATACATTGTAATGTAAATATCTGATATGCATATGGTCCTATGCAACCCCTGTGAAAGGACTTTTTGACACTCCCTCCCCAAAGGGGTCACAACCCACAGGTTGAAAACCACTTGGTCCACCTTGGGACTTCTTGCCCTTTCCAGGGAGAGCATGGGAGGTATGGGGAGGGGGAGTCTGAAGGCTGACTGGGAGAGATTGGAAGGAGAGAAGGGAGGTGAGCAGAGGATTCATGGAAAAAAGACATTTTTATAAATAAAAAAAATCTTAAGCAAAAAACAAACAAAAAACCCCCACTTGGCTAAGCCATTCTGGCTTTTAGAATATCCACTGAAACATACGTTATTCTGTTGGGCCCTCCTTTATATATGACATACTCTTTCTCTCTTGAGGCTTTCAAAATTCTCTCTCTCTTTTATACACTTAGTGTTTTTACTATTATTATGATGGGAGGAGTTTCTTTTTTTCGTTCTGTGTATTTGGTGTTCTGCATGTTCTTGTACCTTGATTGATTGGCATCATTTTCCTTGATCTGAGGTAAAATTTCTTCTATAATTTTCATGACAATATTTATTGTGTCTTTGACCAAGGTGTGCTACCCTCCTTTTTGATCTAGTACTCATAGATCTGGTTTATAGTGTCTCATATTTTCTGCTTACTCCATTCCTGAGTTTGTTTGTGTATCAGTTTCTTTGACCTAGTGATCCAGCTCTTCTCCCTTATCATTAATGTTGATTCTCTTTCTTCATTTAATCCATTGTATTTGATGAGGTTTTCCATTGAGATTTTTGTTTGAGTTACTAAATATCATTTAAAGGTTATTTTTGCTTTATATTTCTTCAGAAATTTTAGCTCTTTTTGAATTCTATTTTGTATATTGATTTTTTTCTTATTTTATTCAGCTGTTTATGTTTTCTTAGTCTTTGTTGCAGTATTTATTTGTGTTTTCTTTGAGTTCCTTGACCAATTTGAAGTCATTGTCTTATGTGTCACCTGAGTTGCTTTTCTCAGGGACATTACTCCCACAGCACTAATTTTGGAGGGAGGACATATTGTCTTTGTTTCTCTTGTTATTTAATTTTTATGATGAACCCTAGACATCTGAAGTTAGGGTTTTGTTAAGGTTTCATATGGAAATCTTTCACACTTTTGTTTGGATAGACCAAAATGTGTTAAGTTTTAGATCAGCTCAGTGGTGCTTGAAGTTCAGTCTTGGGGTCACTCAGTGTTGAAGTATAAACAGGGTGTCAAAAGTGGTCCAAATTCATCTAGGCATAGATACAGCTTCTGAGTAAGGCAGCAAACTTTCCACAAAGATGAGTCTGAGGAAATGTTTGTCAGAAGTCTGTGGAATCCTCACTGGTCTCTATAGTTGGTTCTCAGGTAGCCAAAATACAGGGTCATGGTAGGATGAGGGTTACTACATACAGAAGGTTATCAGACTATGCTGGGCACTGTTCTTGGGCAGTGGAGCTGGATTCCTGGTGAGGATGAGCAGAGCTCCCTGGGGGAGGCACACAGGATTTCATGTAGTCCTCAGATAGTGAGATGAGAATCATTAATCTATTCTTAAATGCCTCTCTTTCTTACATAAGACACATATCATCCTCCCTATCCCCCATCCCTTCTTGATGTCCATAGACATACAGTGCACAGGTAAGGAGGAGGAGACAGATAAAGCTGGTGTGAGCCATAAAACCAAATGTTCAGCTCCAAGATAGGCTCCTGCCCTTCTAGACATTGTAGGTAAGTCTTCTCACATAAGAAATGAATAGTAAGTCAGGTTTTATTTTACTAGCAGATTAAGGTCATGTAGTTGCTTTTATTCTAATGTCTTTGATCAGCCTATGCCATCTAAGAAACTGCTACTTCCATGTCCCATGGGCATTCTGGAAACTGAATTACTTTTGATTTATTGTGCAGTCCTTAGCCAAAGCTGGTAAAAGAAGAAGGTGGAAGAACAAGTTATGAACCTACCAGAGTCTCAGGGTAAGACATCTAAAGCAATGCTGTGGTCAGTTCTCATCAGTGACAGGCTCCCATGGACAGCTTAGAAACCAAGCTCTTACTGCACAGATGGTATTAGTCACTAGAGTAGGAGAGCTGATGATTAGATGCACGAAACTCTACAGGGTCTGTTAGTGTGTTTTATCCTGTTAAGGGCATGTGGACTGTATTGTTATCCCTATTTATATGAATGGAAACAGACTGAAAAACTTAGAATGATGCTTGGAGCAAGCTGTGAGTTTACATGTTACTACAATAGACTAAAAGACATATGTGCCTCTTCAACTTTTTCCTTCAAGCTATTTGAAGAAGTGGTTATTAAAGGTTTTGTTATCTAGTTGTGCTGGCTGGTTTTATGTCAGTTTGATACAAGCTAGAGTCATTTGGGAAGATAGAACCTTTTCTATCAAATTGATCTGTGGGAAAGTCAGTGGGGCATTTTCTGGATTGATGATTGATATGATAGGGCCCAATTCACTGTGGGTGGTGCCATCTCTGGGCTGGGGGTCCTGCATAGTATAACAAAGAAGGCTGAGCAAGCCATGAAGAGCAAGTCAGTAAGCAACATTCCTTCATGGCCTCTGCATTTGCTTCTGCCTCTGGGTTCTTTCCATGAGTTGTTGGCCTGACTTCCATAGCTGTAGGAAGAAATAAGTTTTGTTCTTTCTAATAGTGTTTTATCACATTATCACTAGTAATATCCAGTGCCTAGTTATACATTTAACAGGCCTTCTATATACTACTAGCATATCTATCTATATGGCAGAAACTAGGAAACTCTGGCATGATGAAATCCCTGATTAATGGTTAAATAACTATCTGAAACTTATACTGACTTATCAAATTTGTGTCTAAGCCTTATTACCTCACTGAACCCAGGGGCTCTCACTGATGGAGGGAGAGAGGTGATGCCTGTTGGGGAAGGGCAGTTCTGTTTAGTGCAGTCTGCTCAAGGAAGAACCTGAGTTCTGAGGCACATGAACTTAATAGCTGATATAGCTTCTTCTGAACAATCTGGAAACAATGCCTTTCCCTGGGACAACAGGGCCAGCAGGAGGTTACAATCCTAATGTGTTGATAACAACCAGAATGACATCAGAATGTGAGCTCTTCAGGACAGAGACCTTTCAATGGTTTTGGCACAGAGTATCCTATTGATTCTTGTGTGTTTATGGGAAATATTAAATAATCATTCTCTTGGTGGCTGGGAGAATGTGGAAATGCAAAGGGTGGGGTCAGGGAGATTTCTTGATGACAGAAGATAAGGAACTAGAGGCTGTGGGAAGCTTTTATGAGGCAGAGAAGTCTCTCTATGAGACGCTAGGCTGAGTGTGTGGGCATGTTGGCAGTTATGTCTGTAGATGAGGGAAATAGTAAAGCATGTCTAAGAAATTTTAAAGGTGTGAAGAATTAGAGAAAACAGACGTAGGAGAAGAGAGGGCAAGCCAGCATGCGGGGGCGGGCAGACTGAGAATTCTGGACCAGGAGAAGTGCTAAAGAAACAGAATTATGGATCTTTTTTTTTTTTTAACCAAGAAAGCACTGAAGAAATGCCACAACATTCCAGAAACACTAAAGTTGCCATTCATTTTATGTGGAAAAGCACAAGGCCATGAAGGAAAACCAGCCAGATGGCTTCACAAAAACACTATTCCTGACTGTTGAGCAAGAATGGACATATTCAGGCTATTTCACACTCTGTCAACAATACTGGGCCAAGTCTTTAGAATGGCATGTAGTGGCAAAGCAAATAAACACAGTCACATTCACTGTGGAACTCAGGCCAAATCTGGGAGTGTGTTGGGACTCTGAAGATAGATAGATTAGGAAGACCTACAGGGGAAAAAGAAGAAAGACCTCTTGTGATTATCAGCTCTGGAAAGGTATCTCCATGCAACTGGACTCTGGATTAGGGAGGTGACTTTAGCTCTATATCTCAGTATTTGTCAGTAATGAGACAATTTTGCTTTTAATATAAAATTATTTGCACAGAAGAGTCCTGGCTGGGCTTGCTGGAGGTCTGAGAAGTGGTAGGAATCTAAAACACCACACTCTCAGTAAAACATGAGGCTATATCTTCTCAGCCACTTAGGTAGGAATTGCCAAATGGGACTTAGAGCAGGGTATTTACTGATCTGTTGTCAGAGGAGGTCAAACATGACACCAGTTGTAAGGAAGTATTGAGACCATGACAGTGCCCAGGAATCCATGCAGGTGTAACTTTGAATATAGACAAGTTCTGACTCAGCCAAACACATTATTATGAGGATGACAGATTCACTATCACACTTAGAATAGAGTCTGGGAGTTCTACACAATCCTCTGCCTCTTACAAATACCCACTTATACCTTATGTGACTTTGGAAGCAGGGCTGGCCAGGGGGGATGAAGCAATGCAAGTCCTTTCTCGGACAAGATGTTCTAGAAAACACTGATGGACACTAGTGCCCAGGCAAGGGTATTTTGGGAGGGATGATGAGAAACTAAGAAAGACAGAGGATACAGAGTGAGACCAAAAGATGCCCCCAAAAGCTCATTAAGGTCACAGGCTTATTATGTATTAATTAGTCATGTCTAGAGTAAGCTGTTATTAGGACTAAAGGAAAGAAAAGATTGTATATTCTAATTCTGCTTTCTAATTCTTGTATTTCTTCTTGGAGCCTAAGTTAATTTTTTAATTTTTAAAAATTATGTTCAACATGCATTAAGACAGTTTCCCTGAGCCTCTACTTGCTTCACTCACGTGTCTATGGACTCTTTTCCTCTTTAGAGAAGTGGTATCTGGCTTTCTTCTCATCACGCATTATGGAAGAGGTTATGGAATGTCATGGCCACCACTACGATTTTAAAGACTGTAGAGAGCAAACTCATCCTTTCTCCTGACTTTCCTGCTTCCCTGTCTTGCCCCAAGTGGTTTTCAGTGACAAATGGTTAAATTATCAAGACTATGAGTTTAGACAACAACCTTATAGATTTGGAAGCCAATCTTTCTTAGCTGAGCCCCACAATGAGACCACCTCCTCAGATAACACTTCGTCCAAGCCATAAGCAAACTCAGCTAAGCCAAGCCTAGACCCTTAGCCACTAGAAACTGATATGATTAATGGGCGTTGATTTTAATCTGGTCAGTTTCTAGCCATTTGTTATACAGCATAGGGAATAAATTTACTTATATTATCCGTAATCCTTAGCAACATCTATTTTTCAACCAAGAAGATAAAGGATCCAGCGTAATCCTTTCTGTTTAAGCTTCCTTAGTACATTGTCCGACACAGAGAAGAAGCCAGAGCTTAAGACATAGCTTGGAAGACACAAAGCACCTGTCATCTCTCTCTTCTGGCAAGGTATTGCTTTCTCATTGTTCAGTCTGTCCCCACCAGTCACTGTGCTAACACGCAGGCATACCCTCTATCCCCTTTGCTTTAAATTCTTTTTTCTCTGATTTCCATAAAGTTTGCTCCCTCATCTCCAGCATGCCTTCCTGACTACTTCTGATTCATTTCCTCCATAGTACTTCTGGTACTTGGCATAGGATGGAAACTCTGGCCACAAGCAGGGAGACTTTGATTTCCTATGTTGCTACACAGACTAGAACAAGCCTGATGCATAGAACAGGCTCAAGAAATATTTCTTTAAATAAACTTCAAAAATGCATGTAAAATCAGTTTGCCACTTTATCAAGTTTATCCAAAATCTTTCCTTTAAGCATAATCTAAATCATGTAGAATTCTCAAGACCAGTATGTAGATTACCTCCTCTGAGAACAAAAAATGGGGCCATTTTATGAAAACCAATCAGTACAGTGGAGGACCAACATCAGTGTAGCTCAGTGTGTCCTGTGTACCCAAAGTGACCTTTGGTTTTATAGATCTAGATATCCAATTCTTCTTCCTTGAGAGTAGCCTGCCAAAGTTCCAAATCAAGGTGCTTTTTCCATGTAACTAAAGTTCTCAAATTAAAATCACCATGTGCGCTTTAAAAAATTAGAAATTTTGTTTCTGAAACAAATTTACAAATAAGTTTTGCCAGAACCTGCTTATTGCTAGCTGGAAGAATCAAATCTCTAGGACCTTGGGTCTGGGATACCTACTGATGTCTACTAGGCAACTAGACTCCAGACTTACAGACTCAGTCCTGAATGGAAGCTGTAGGTAGGGAAAGTAACAAGATACCTCTGGAGCTGAGAAATAGCAAGCATAAGTCTGATAATTTCACCCACTTAGAGAAAAATTGTTTGAAAAAGGAGCATCTTGATGTAGGATAGGAGAAAGAGAGTTGGCCATGGAGTCAAAGACCTGTTTTCTTTAAACCACAACTCAGCTCCTGACCTCTGATGTCTGCTTTCTGGGTCTAAAAAATTGGAATATACTTACTGTCTCACAGAATTATTACAACAAATAAATGTTATAATATGTGTGAATCCTTTGTCATTGTGGGTGGCACAGAGGAGCCTAGTCAACAATAGGTGTGACTAATAATAAAACACCATTTCAGGCGGTGCCTTTTGCTATGGGAGAAACACTGAAAAGTAACATTATGAAGTGTGCTAGTGATGTAGCCATAAACATAGGATGGCTAGATTGGAATAAAGACATTGATCCTTATAGGACAGCATGGAGCCCCAAAAACCAGAACTGTCTTCAGCTGTGGAGACACTTGTTCACTTGGATGGCTGGTGACTGAAAAGCAGGCTTTTCTGAAACTATGCAAAACTGTTTGTTTTGACAATCCATCTTTCTATGAGACCTGGGAATAAATATTACAAGTGGTTTTGAGTTTATATATGTTATATTTCTCTGCACCATCAGGATGGAGTAGATTCTAAAGTTCACTCAAGCCAACTCCAGAAATAGTTCACCCCCAAATATTTACATTGTATTAGGGTAAGTTGGAGCACCTGCAGGTTAATTTTGCATTGCCCCTATATTAAGTCAAGGATGTAGCCACTTGAGAAACTCTACTGCCCAGAACTATGCTCTGTTGCCACTATCAACAGAGTAGAGGAGCCTACATCCTCCCCAAGTACCTTCAAGGTGAACCAAACGATAATCAGACTTTCTATCTGTACTCAGGGTGCTCATCTTGGTCTGATTCCTAGAAGCGGCTCCTTGGACTACAGCCATATTTCCTCAACTACGTGCTACTCTGGAACATTAATTTTCTTATGGTGGTGGGAATTTGTGGGGATGTTATTTTGGGGGTGGTATTAAAGATGATTGCTGCTATAGGAGGAGCTGCAAAACTCCTTCATGGCTCATTTGTCTTTGTTCAATGAAGGTAGAAACATTTCTTGTCATGGTAGATTCTCACGTGCCTTCCAAGCTCATCACTGGGCTGACCCCCCAGAAGATGTGGCTTTCCATGCCTATCCCCTCAATACCACACAGCTTATGTGTGCAAGTTAATAGATACACCAAAAAAGTCTAAATTTACATGAGGTTTCTGACCCCAGTTGGGTCAGAGATACAGACCCTCCATGGCTGCTTTTACTCCCCTAAAATGACTCAGACACTTATATTAATTTCATCCTGTTTGACCTATGTCTCAGGCACATTGCCAGCTAGCTCTTTCATCTTAATTCAACCCATTTCCATTAATCTGTCTGGCCATGTAGTCTGTGACATGTGGCTCACCTGTATTCCTACATGCTTCTTCTTTGGCAGATGGATCAAGTCTGTCTTAACTCCACCCTCCTCTACCTGTCTCTGATTTCCTCCCTACTGTTATGGTGCTTACTATAGGCCAAAATAATTCCTTTATTTATAGAATTATATTCACAGCATACAGATGAACATTCCCACCTCAAAATTGTTCTCAGATATTGAGATTCTTAGATCATTAAAATTTACCCAGTGAGGAACATTAACAGAAAGCAATTTCAAATTATACCAGAGAATAATAAAAATTTGGCTTCTAGAGTTAAACTATACATATATAGTTTAATAATATTAATATATAGTTTAATAATATTAATATATATTTAGTTTAATAATATTAATATATAATATTAACTACTTAATAGTTGTGGTATATTGAGAAAAATGCAAAAAAAAAACCCTCCACCTTAGCCTTGATTTCTCAATGATGAGGGTGGCACTTTGCTTATTTGCTACATTTCTAGGCAGAAAACTATTTGGCCAATGTGTCTCTTGTTCAATCACTTCATCTTGCTATTATGATCTTCCTTTTATAAGTTCATAAAAGAAAGGTTATTTTAATGAACAAAATGTTGGGAGTGTCTTAGAGTAATGTTGAATCCTTTTCTAAAAACTCACAGCAGACAAAATAAATGCACGCCCAGAATATATATGTATGTGAATGTACATAATAAAAACAATGGCTCTCATAATGGCCAGCTGTTTTGCAGGTGTATTTATTTAATGGTGCTGTTTGAAGTGACTGTCAAATTTGGATTAGCCATATTTTTTTATTTCAATAGATGTTGTTGAAAATATAATTTTTTAAGATTCATTTTCAAAGATTGAAGTAATTCGGTGCTGAAAGACCCACTTCAAAAATATTTGAAGCTAGTTAAAAGAGAATGCAAATATTAGTAGGTCCTGGACTTGGCCAGCTCTAGCTAACAGTGCCAGGGATGGGCCTGTTGAACCATGCTAATTCAGAGCTTCTGTAGCAGGACACACTCCACAGAAAACTTGTCATGTCTGTTTGCCTTAGAGTTGTTACTTCTTCCCTAAAGATGTGGTCAGGGACAAACAGATGGAGTAAATTTTACCTTGCAGTTCTTTGTTACCTTAGCCTTGTCCAGCAGCCTATAGTTGTCTACTCCTGAGAAGAATGGTATAAGAATGGCTGTACCATTCTACATGTTAAGTGAGTTTTATATTGTTGTAAATTTTATCACTGACCTTTATCATGATGTCTGAATTCTCCTCATGTGAAAACACTAAAGGACACAGCAGGGTAGCTTCCTGTCTGTCTTTGAAGCATATTTCACCTGAAACAAGAGAAGAAATTAGTTGAGTGCTCAAGATTTTCTTCTGTCTCAAGTAACTGAATACCAAACATCACAGGATTGGTGGACTGAAATTATAATAAAAAACACAGAAATAGGTCAATAGAGAATTTGAAATTCAGAGACCAAGATCTGGAAAAAAAATGTTAAAACCATTGATTATTATAATAGTGACAACAGCCATCACCACCGTTGGGTTATCTTCATTGTACCTAATATAAAATAACAGTAGAATTCATTGTGATGTTCAAATAAAAACACTTAAATTCTGACACTATATCTGGATGTCAGCAGGTCTAGGAAATATTAAAGGCATTCACAGGCTAGCAATAGTAGCATATAAAAGTTCAAGAAAAGGCAATAGTGGTATTAGAATTCACTAAGAGAATGTCAGGGTTATAAGCAAAATATACCCCATGAGAGCTGGAATAGGAAATGGCCATCTGTGGACATAAAACAGTGCTGAAATAAAAAAAAAAAAAACAACTGAGAATAAACACCTCCAACTACCTTGCCACTGACCTGCAGTCCAAGCCAGTTACCAGGGGCCAGAGCAGGGAACTGTTGGCCTGGAACAGAGGATGATCAGCACAAGCTTTATTACATGCCAGGCCCTGGCCTAAGTGCTTTTGCCATCTAAAGGATTCTGTTATGAAAGGACCAATGTTATCCTGGTTTCAAGGGCATGAAAACTGAAAGTTACAGAAGTTAGGTAGCATAGATGTTAGGGATGTTTGGGAACTCACATTGTCTGAAAAGTGAAGCCAGGTGTCAAACTTAAATGATGTAACCTAGAAAAATTGAACACACAATCTTTCAGATATTACACCAGAGCTTTCTGGCTTGGTAAAGTCTCACGGAAGCACATTTGTGTCTGTTCAGTCCTGGTTTGTATGTGGCTGTGCTCACACTAAGGCTGGCCAAGGTAGATGCAGCAGTGACTGAACTGCCCACAAAACCCAAGCACTTACCACCCAGCCTTTTACACAAAACATTTGGAGACCCCTTCACTAGACAGAAAAAAAGATTTGACCTGAAGTGACCCCTTACATCTCCTGAGGAAAAGCAGAATGGTCCCATTCTCATACAGTCTCATTGTATGCCTGTCTGATGGATATGAGCAATATACCAAACAAAAGATGAATGCAGTTGATAAAAAGTATTTAATTAGATTTATATAATTGATATTCACTTTCCACTGGGAAATGTAGAAGGCTTCCCAACAATATTCTAATTATACATATACACTTGCCAATTTTTTTCTGGTGGGCATGATTCTGAGAGGTCTGATAACTAAGTTTGATGGGGTGTATGATGTAAAAACACCAAATAATATACTTTTTAATTTATATTTACATATATATAAATTAAAAAAAGAAAATAGAAATACTATGATTAAGATCAGGGTTTCACTGTCTTTGTAACTTTTAAAGGCTTTATTTTTTAAATTTTATGGAAATATATGGTATGTATTTGTCTTAGTTTTTAAGTTACAGTAGAATTCTGTAGTAAGTCCATATTTTTTTGTGTTTGTTTCTGTTATTGCTGTTCTTTTATTTTTAGTATGGAGTATTTTATTAGTATTTCAAGCAGGTTACAAAGTATGCATTTGTTAAAATCACTCATTGAATTTAGGTTTAATTTTGCTATCTAAAATTTCAGATTCTTCAATTTATTGAAACAAATTTATAATGTGTCCTTATGATTTTTTGGAATTTCATTCATATCTGTTATAATGTTTGCCTTTCAATTTCTAGTTTTATTGAAATAGGTCTTCCCTTTTCTTGTTTAATTTGGTTAAGAATTTGCCAATCGTGTTTCATCCTTACACCCTACAATGAATTGACACAGGTGACCACTTCCTAAATATAACACCAGTAGCACAGACACTGAGTACAACAATCAATAAGTGGGACCTCCTGAAACTGAGAAGCTTCTGTAAAGCCATGGACACAGTCAATAGGAAAAAACGACAGCCTACAGAATGGGAAAAGGTTTTCATCAACCCTACAAATGACAGAGGAGTGATCTCTAAAATATATAGAGAACTCAAGAAACTAGAGCCCAAAATCTTGAATAACGCAATCAAAAAAAAAAAAAAAAAAATGGGATTCAGAACTAAAAAGGGAATTCTCAGCAGAAGAATTACAAATGGCTAAAAGGCACTTGAAAAAGTGCTCAATATCTTTAGCCATCAGAGAAATGCAAATCAAAACAACTTTGAGATACCACCTGACACCTGTCAGATTGGCTAAGATAAAAGACACAGATGACAGCCTATGCTGGAGGAGCAAGGGGAACATTCTTCCATTGTTGGTGGGAGTGTAAACTTGTTCAGCCACTCTGGAATGCAGTGTGGCGGTTTCTCAGAAAACTGGGAATCAATCTCCCCAAGGATCCACCAATACCACTACTGGGCATATACCCTAAAGATACACATTCACACCCGAAAAGCATTAGCTCAACTATGTTCATAGCAGCATTATTCATAATAGCAAGAACCTGGAAACAACCTAGATGCTTATCAACTGAAGAATGGATGAACAAACTGTGGTACATCTACACAATCGAGTACTACTCAGCCGTAAGAAAAAATGATACCCTAAAATTTGCAGGCAAATGGGTGGATTTGGAGAATATCCTCCTGAGTGAGTTATCACAAACCCAGAAAGATAAGCAAGGGATGTACTCACTCATTAGTGGACTTTAAACAAAAAAGCAAAAAGCAAAGCATGTCCAAGCTGCAAACCACAACCACTGAACAGTTTAGGATCTGAAATACTTTGGACTGGCACCTTGGGTCCCACTCCCTCCATAGGAACACCTGACCCAGTCTTGATGTTGGGGTGAGAAAAGTTGATCTGCCAGGAGTGGATGCTGAACTAAACTACATTGGGACCTTGGGACCTCCTGCCCTTGCTGGGGAGGAGATAAAGTGATGTGGAGAAGAGAAAGTGAGTGGAAGGGGCGGGAGGGGGAAGGGAGTTTGAACAAGGGTATACATGGAAAAAAGATATGACTTTATTCATAATAAAAAAGAAAAAATAAATAAATAATAATTTCCCTTCTGAAATACTTTCACTTTGTGTATTCCTCTATATGTTACTGGAATTTTCTTGCTTGTTTTTAACATAACCATTATATACTGCTATTTTTATCTATCTATTAAACCATTAGCTTACTTAAATATTCTATAGTGTATTTTCCCTCAAGGTGATTTTTAATAAATATGGATGTAACAACTCAATGAAAAAATTACTTACTTAAATAAATTAATTTTTATGCAAAATTTATTAAGCAGCTTCGTATCTGCCAGGTATTCCAGTAGCTACTAGAGACAGAAAATGAGGCATCCTATCTGCCTCTAGAGGAATTATATGTTAAAGGGGAAACATTAAAACATACACAAGAAAATAAAACAACTGCAAACTATAATCCACCTTAGAAAGTAGCGACAGAAAAAAGTTAAATGGCTTTGCTTTGTGTCATAGTTAGCTTCAGTTGTCAATGTACCCTGAGCAAAGAGACTCTCAAATGAGGCGTTGCCTGTGTCACACTGGTTTGTGGGTATGGTTGGGTGGGTGGGGCATTTTCTTGATTGATAGGAGGACCCGGTCCACTGTGGGAAGATTTATTTTTCTTCTTCTCCCTGTTACTTGATCTAACACCTGAGACATCCCTGATCATCTTGTATGAAATTCCACAAAATCTTTGTTGTGTTTTCTATGTTTCAAGAACAATTAGAGAAATGGTGTCTATTTTAATGGCTGGGTCCTCTGCACACAATCCTTCTGATTTGTTCCTCAGCATTTGCTTCTCCATTGATGCTCTGAGGACCTGAGGACTGAACTGGATTCAGTTCTCTTGTGCTCTCTCATGTTTCTGTTCCCAAGTCTCCTTCTTTTCCATTCTTACTCATTTTATTTGGCAAAGGTGACAATGCAGTTTGACTAATCCTATTGTGTGCTAAGGACATGCTTGTTTATAGCATATTAATGTGATGAGGTTGTTGTGGACATTTCTTACCTGACTACCTCACAATAGTTCTCCTCCATCTTATTCTTTTGAATATTTATTCATGGTCTTGAGTCATCCCAGTTTTAAGTAAAAAATTTCAATTTCTATATACTGTTATTTCTTTTTTTAAAAAAAAAAAAAAAACTTTATTTATTTGCCTTGGTGTTTGCCTGGAACTGGAACTACAGACAGTTGTTAGCTGCCATGTGGGTGCTGGGAATCGAACCCCGGTCTTCTGGAACAGCAGATGGTGCTCTTAACCGCTGAGCCATCTTTCCAGCCCCTATACTGTTATTTCTATTTGAAAGCGTGTGACTTTTCTTTCTTTATACTTCTTTGGTTTTTCCCAAACTAATGCCAGAATTTTTCCCCAAAACAATTCAAATTTATTAAATTGGTTATTTACAGTTCCAGACACATATGTACAGGCAGTGGCTGCATCATTAACTGATAATTACTATTTCACTAACTTATGACTTTGGAGATTATAAGTTCTTCAAGGACTAGATGTCCTCTCCTGAGGATTGTTTTCCCCAAGTGCAAGGACTACCATATGCTGACCATTCAATCTAAGTTGGGTGATATTCTAGAGAGAGAGTGAGAGCTGGGGGCCAAAGCTCAGTGACAGAGCTCATCGCTGGCATGTATGAGACCCTGTGTTTAATAAACAGCACAGCAAATAATAATAAATTAATAAGCAAAGGATAGTGAACAGTATGTTAAATATTTTTTAATATTACAGCCCATATTTCTAGGATGGTCTGGGGAGGCATCTTGTATGTTTTTGCTCCTTAGCATTATATTACAATCAGTCACTTTCTCAGGATGCAGTAAAGCTAAAATTCCTACAATACATTCCCCTCACGTTGTTATCAAATGCCTTAAAGTACATTTGTTTATTTATATTAAGGTTTTTATTGGAAGTCTGAAATTTGAGTTGCCTTTTCCCCTATGCCAAGTTTGACATTTTTGAAGAATTTAAGCATTCTGAGCCTGCACCATCTACTTATAAAGCACCCTTAACTAAATCTTTTTCAACTACTTTGAAACTTCTGAATGCATACAACAGTGTCATAAAAATAAACACTAACAACTATACCTGTAGTTTAGAACCAGTGAATATATTTCCTTGATTAATTTATGTTCAACTATGAATAATACGAAAGACATGTTTTAAATCAATCAAGAAATATGCACAGAACCTAAGTTTTATTTATTTATATTAATATGTACCTAAGCCATAAAAAAGTCTTCTTGCTGCAAGTAAAGTTCAGTGAATTAGAGGGAACACCAGGAATGATAACAAACTTTATCATGTCTTCTTTCTTGGTAATAAAATTTGGGTTCTAGGTGAAAGCTGTTAAACTCCCAGTTTTAGGTGTAGTCCTAGGGCCTGGGTAAGGTCCACAGATGGTTTTCTGTGGAACCACAGACTTTCGGATATGATAGGAAGTAATTAGAAGTCCCTTGTTGTGACCCTGGGAAAGAAAACAGAATAATCAGCAGCAGTCTTGCTTTTTTCTGCAAGAGGTAATAGCTGAAAATGAAAGGAGTTGAGCCAGCTGACGTCTGTGTAAAACGATGGACAAGCAAGGCCAGAAGCTGGTGCTCAGTTGTTCTGCGCAGCTGAGGCTCAGCCATAGACCACAGGAATGGCTAACCTAAAGGACAGGATCAGAAATATAGAGAGCCTACTGGGAGCTGGATACACCATGAACAGAGAAAAGTGGGGTCAGCACGCTCTGTAGCAATGGAGGCTGACCTGTGATGTGTGAACCTAAAGTTGAGGTTCTCTATGAGCAGCCTGGAGAAAGTATCCTGAAAAGGAAGCATCTTGTGTGTGATTAGTACCTAGAGATTTGAGAAGCACAAGGCTTGCTTGTTCAGCAATGGAGGAAGCAGCTGAGTAGGAGCTGGGGAGGCTTCAGAAAAACCCTCCCCTTCTCCAGCTCCTCCCACCTCCCCCTCCAGCACCCTCCATTCGCTCCTAGGAGGACACAGTAACATGCAATGTTTAGAGCAGATTAGAAAGTCAGTTCTCACCCAGATTCAGGAACAGAACTCTGTAGCTTTTCCTCTATGGTCCTCAAGAATGTCTAGATACCTCCACCCTCTTCCTTTTTCAGCTGATTATAATGGAGGGGTCTATCCTCTATGCCTCCAAGCTTGCTAATGTCTGCCCAGCTATCTATCAGGAAGATGAGCATCTCCAACTGTAAAGTTGAACAATGATCTAGATATGGAATTATAAAATCCTGCACTTTGACATCTAAGTAAAGAAGTCTGACCATCTGGCACACATGGAGCCACAAGTCCTCCCAAACAACTTTCCATATCAAAAGCTATGGAAAACCATAGAGTCAGACTACAACTATTCTCCACCAAACATCATCATATAGTTGTCATTTTGAAGGAGAGAATACCTTGTTTTAGTAGTCATGGCAGAGCAGTATAGTAATGGCTGGGTCTATGTTATTAATAACAAGCCACTTGACACTCTTTAGCAGACAGAAGGGTAGAGGGCCACAGGATCTCCACCTTTAATTCCAGCCATTACTGTATTCTGTCTTCCTTCAGTTGCCAACATTTTTTGGGAGGTGCTAGTTTAAATAGGAAATGGAAAAATAACTGAAAGTAGGACTTTATGATGCAGCTCCCATGAGGTTATCATCCACCAAAGGGTGGGACTTTGCAACTATTTAGGGGTCACCCACACTTCCATAAATACCCTCACACATTCTCTATAAATGAGCCCACAAAACTCACTAGTCACCAAGTTGGACTTTGGTGGCATTGCCATTTTGGCCTGTGCAAATGCCCTATCTGGAGCTGATGGGCATTTGTTCATAGCCCAAGGAAGGGCTGACACCTACTGAAGACTCAACCCCAGAGATCATTTGTTTAAACTCTGCTAGAACACTACTGTTTATGCAAAGTCACAATTCCCAATTCAAAGGGGAAGAGAGTTTATTCTGGAACCAAATCTGAGTGACCATGGACCTGGAACACAATTTGGGTTACTCCGAATTTCATGTTCTAATTCAGTAATAGTTTTATGAAATTTCTCAAAGAAAGTCACAGGTTAAGGCCCCTTTAGAGCACATTGGCTGGATCATTAGATAAGTGGGTTAAAGCAAAGTGGAGAAATTTTCATGACAGTCCTTAGACACTATCTAATGGCATACTCAACCTTTTGATTGGTGAGAACTAGTTGTATATTTGTATATTTCAAAGGATTTACCTAATGGTCAAAAAGATCTTAGATCACAGAAATAAAAGAAAAAAATGGCTGTAAAGGAGGCTTATAAGGCCTGTGACAATTTGGCTCTAGACTCATAACATCCCAAATACTCCACAGTCACTGGAAGTCTCATTAATCAATCAACCTTGCAGAGAAGATCAGTGGCAAGTGCTATTCTTTCCAGGAACTTTCATTCACATTGCTTACCCACTGTTAGATTATGAACCTACTGTTAAGACATGGCCACCCTAAGAGATAACATGAGAGAAACAAAGCCACGCCCCAAAGAGAAGAGCAAACCCAGCCTCTCTCCCTTTCAAGTTCAAGATGAATTTGTTGGTTTGACCTAGTGCCTACCCTCTTGCCACTTGGCATGTAAGCAAAGCCATGTAAGTCACAGGGTCTGGAGCCTCCCACCACCCCTTGTAAAGCTATTAGAGTCAGAAACCTCCTTTGTTAGGGAGATAATTAATCTGTTCTCTTCAGTCCTCCTGTCATGCTGTATATGGTGGCCATCTTAATGCAGCTCCTCTGCCTTCTGCCAAGTCTGGCGCAATGAAACACCATGACCAAAAGCAAAGTGAGAAGGAAAGGGTTTGTTTGGCTTACATTTCCATATCACAGTCCATAACTGAAGGATGTCAGGACAGGAACTCAAACAGGGCAGGAACCTGGAGGCAGGACCTGACACAGAGGCCATGGAGGGGTGCTGCTTACTGGCTTCTCACCACGGCTTGCTCAGCCTGCTTATGTATAGAACCCAGGACCACCAACCTGGGGATGGCACCACCAATAAGCTGTCCTCCCCCATCAATCACTGAGTAACAAAATGCTCTACAGCCAGAACTTATTGAGGCATATTCTCAACTGAGGTTCCCTTCTTTCAGATGACTCTAGCTAATGTCAAGTTGACATAAAACTAGCCAATAAAGATTCTTCCTCCACTAGGAAGTGTCAGCATCTATAGTTCCTCATTACTGGATGGGGCCTGAAATGTGTTTCCTCTAACTCTGCTGTGAGTTTGGGAAGCTTGACGTTGTGCAATTCTTGTGCAGATAAGTATAACTTCTGTAAATTCATGAATACAGCAACGATGCTATTTCCAGAGGACAGCATTCTGTGCCTCTTAAATTATTTCAGCCTCCTCTTCCATGGTGTTTCCTGCTTTCCCTGCTCTCTTTTCTCCAACCCCTCCTCTTCCAAACTCTCTAACTACAACATTCTGTATCTTTAATAGTTTGTAAATTTTAGATCTTGGTAAATTCCAACTTTTCATTTTCATCAATTTTTCCTTTCTCATTTTTAAAATTGACTTAATACTAATCTCCACTGTTACTCTGCCAATTTCCTAATATCACAAATATCATACTATTATCCCCCGCTAGTTATTGAAGTTAAAGGGATGGCTGTTTTTAACTATTATGTTATAACGAGCCTACTCTGCATTGTGGTTGTTCTTGATGTGAACATTCTATCCTCAAAGTGCTGTTTCTAATTATATGTCTTAGAGTTTCTATTGCTGTGAAGTGACATCATGACCAGGACAGCTCTTATAAGGAAACATTTAATTGAGGTGGCAGCTTACAGTTCCAGAGGTTTAGCCCATGCAGTATGCAGGTAGGTAGGCATGGTGCTGGAGAAGAAGCTGTTACATGTTGATATGCAGGCAACAGGAAGTAGACTGTCACACTGAATGGTATCTTGAGCACTTATGAGACCTCAAAGCCCACCTCCACTGTGACACACTTTCTCCAACAAAGCCTCACCTACCTCAACAAGGCCACACATGCTAACAGTACCACTCCATTTTGGGACCATTTTTTATGGCCTTGAACCTATGCATTGATATTTTAGCTGCTGGAGAACACATCAAATTACTAAAGAAGAACAATGCCTCTACCCTCTACAAATAAGTCTATCTTGAACACAACCAATATTGTAACTAAGGAGTACAGATGACACTAAAAAATTATATCAATGAAATAACCCAGCCACCCAATATATACCCATATATTATATGACCAATATAAAAATATCAACTCCATAGTAAGAAATTCTAATAAAAATGAATATATGAAACCCTAGCCAAAGAATTTAAAAGAATATTATTTAGCTGTTTAACAAAACTACCGAATAGAGAAAATAGAAATAAACAGATGGATGAAATAAATTAACACAGACTATGAAACATTTAATAAAGAGACAGCAATAAACTTTAAAAAATAAAACTGTCATTAAATCAAATAAAAATCTTACTTGAAAGCCTCAGGACAAGAATAGATCGAGTGGAAGACAGATTATCAAAAACATAAGACAGGATAAAAAGAATTAGAACATTTAGATATTAGCAAAGATAAAAGAATAAGGAAGTATAATTATAACATATAAAATCTACAGGATACCAACAAAAAATCAAATTTATGAATCATGGAGAACAATAAGAACTTCAGATTAAAGACACAAGCAATATATATAGAATATATATATATAGAATATATAGAATTGTAGGCTGAGTTTTTCATCAGGACCAATAATCAGCTGTGTCCCACCAGCCACTCCAAAATAACCACACAGAGAATCATTCACTCCATTTGGCTCTCCCACTTCTAACTTCTGCATACCTAATGGCCATTTAGCTTCTTATTAGACCAATCAAAAGGCACCTTGGCAAAGACACATCTTCACAGTGTTTAAAAAGATTATTTCATAACAAATTATAGCAGAAATTTTTCCAAATCTAGGGAAGTGCATAATCATTGATAGTCAGAAGGCATTTGGAATGTCAAATAGATAAGACCAGAATATGATTTTCCCAAGTCATATCATAGTTGAAACACTATGTATAAAGAATATCAAGACACATCAGAACTGCCTCAGATTTCTCATCAGAACCTCTAAAAGCCAGAAGAGAGATAAATGATGCAGGGTAAGCTCTGAAAGACAATACTAACCAAGATTATGATAACAAGAGAAGTTATCCATCACACTTTAAACAAAAAGAATGTTTTTATAATGGGGAATCTGTGACTACTAAGCTAGCACTAAAGAAGATACTCAAAAGAATCCTGTGCACTAGAAAAAGATAAGCACATGGATGTGGCTATAGAAAAGAATAATCCACACTAAAACAGTAGTTCAATAGAAATTGGAAAATGCAGCATTACGAAACTAGTGACAGGAATTAGTAGTACACACATTTCAGTAACAAGTCTTAATGTTAATATTTTCATTAATTCTTCAATAAAAGACACTTATTAGCTGGTTGGATTTTAAAATAATATCCTTCTATTTTTAAAATAAGCTCCATTATATTTACACAAGAAGTACACTTCACTCTTGAAGGCAGTGTTTGAGTGAGAGGATCCAGAGATTCGTTCTAAGCAAATAGAATTAGACTGAGGAAGTTTTGGTATTCTAATGTCTAAAATATATTTTAAATTAAATGTAGGTTACTTTATATTTGCTAAGAAAATAATCCATCAAGAAAACATTACAATTCTAAACAAATATGCACCAAATTTCATAAAACAAATACTACTAGATGTAATAACACCTTAATGCAATAACAGTGGGTAATGTAAATGTCCCACCCTCAGGAGGACATGGGTCATTCTTACCTCAAAAAAACACCTGAATTAAACAACAACACAGAGCTAATGGATCCAGCAGATATCTATACAACTTTTCATCCAAATACTATATAATACATATTCTTCTTAGCAGCCGATGGAACTGTCTCAAAGACAGATCATATATTTAGGATGCAAAGAAAATGTTCATAAAAACAAAAAAAATTGAAATGAGTCTTTGTATTTTGTCTGATCACAACGACATAAAACTAAAAATCAACAGTAAGAGAAATGACAGAAAATATCCAAAGTCATGAAGACTGAACAACATACTGTGAAAAATGAATGAGTCATTGTAGAAATCAATAAATAAGTTTAAAATATTAAAATATAATATATAAATCCCATGGAATGCAATGAAAGCACTTTAAGAGAGTAATTTACAGCTAGACATAACTAAATTTAAAAAAATTAATGACATCAAGCAATAACTTAATGGTATAACTTAGGGTCTTGGAAAAACAACAATAAGCCAAACTACAAATTAGTATGTGAAAACAAATAATAATTATCAGAGAAGAAACTAATGACATGGAAGAATACAATTAGTCAATGAGGCATGATGATGATTATTTGAAAAGATAAGCAAAACTGACAATCCTTAATTAGACTAACCAAAATAAATAGAAAATAACAAAACAATGAAATTCAGAATATTACTAGCATATACTCTAAAAGCTTATGTACTGGGCCTGGATAAAGTGTTTGCTATGTATGCAGGCAGGCCTGAATTTGGATCTTCAGCATCCATATAGGGAGTACTAAATGTCCATAAGCCAATACTGGGGAAAGACAGAAACAAGCAGACTAGAGACCACAGGGCTCACTGGATAGCCATTTGAGCTCCAAGTTCATTAAAAAAAAAAAAAAAAGAAGAAATACACCCAACATTGACATTGGTGCATGCATATACACACACACATATACACTTCCATAATCTAGTATGTTGAAAAATATAAAATTAGCTAATAAATTTTAGACCTATCAAAAATAAATGAAGAGGATATATACAATTAAAACAGTACTAAAAGCAGAAATGAAATTAAAATAATTTAAAAGACTCTCCCAAGGAAAAATAGTCTAGGCCCAGATATATTTAGTACTAAATTCTAACTACCCTTTGAAAGTAGAATTAACATTATTGCTCATCAAATTGTTCCATAAAATAAAATAAAAATAATCCTACCAAAACTTTTTATGAAGTAATTATTATTCAAATACTCAAACTCCACAAATAAATAACAAAAAAAAACTACAGAGAAATCTTAATACTTAACATTTATTCAAAAATATTCAATAAAATACTTATAAATCAAATGTCTTCATTCCACAGACACAAGATTGTTTCAATATATAAAAGTCCAATGTTTACAGGATGAAAAATCAGCAAATTTTGTGGTTTTTCTATATTAATAACAAACAGTAGAAAAAAATTAAGAATCAGTTCTACTCACAATAGCCTTGAAAATTAGTAAAATAAACTGGAATAAGCCTCATCAAGATAGTAAAATACCTCTACAATAAAAATTTTTAAACACTGAAGAAAGAAATTAAAGAAAGAATATGGAGTACCTCCTATGCTCATGAACTGAAAAAAATTAATACTGTGAAAATGGCTACAAAAAACAATATACAGATCCAATGCAGTCCCAGTCAAACTTCCAGTGACATTTTCCATAGAAATATATATATATAATTTTTTATTAATTCTTTACGACTCTCTAGATGCAAATAATGTATTTAATCACATATACCTGTATTCTTCCCCTAACTTCTCTGCATTCCATTTCTCCCTCTATCTCATCTCCACTTCATGTCCTTTTAAAGAAAAGGAAACACTATTTACATTCATATGTAAATAAATGACTTTGTATAACCAAAGCAATCTCTAAGCAAGGAACAATGCTAGAGGTAACAACATACTCATTATCATAAATTGTACTACAGATACCATAATAATAGCACAAACTGGGATGTAGATAAAGGCAATAGAATAGATGACCAAGATATAAACCTACACAGCTATATCCATATATTTTTTTAATGTAGAGGCCAAAGAAATATACTAGAAAAAAGACAGATTCTTCAACAAATGCTCCTGGGAAAATAGGCATTCATATGTTGAAGAATAAATAGAAGAGTGAAACTAGATGTCTATCTCTTACCATGTCTAAAAATCATCTCAAATTGATGGATCAAAGTCATTAATATAAAATCTAAAACTGTAAAGGAAAAAATATGGAAACACTTCAAAATATTGGCAGAGGCAAGGACTTCCTACAAGGATTTGATTGCTCAGAATATAATGCCTAAAACTGACAATAGGAATGTTTGAAATTACTAAAGCTTCCATATAGCAAAGAAAATGAATTTAGAGGCAAGCCTACGGAGAGATGGAAGTCTTAACTAGCTGTGCATCTGACAGATTAATATCTAGAATATATAAAAAACTTAACAAAACTGTATATAAATAAATGAAACAACCCAAGCATAAGATGGGCTAATGAAATGATAGTTCTCAAAAGACAAAGTATAGATAGTCACTACACATGTAAAAAATTGGTGAGCATCCTTAGCCATTAAGAAAATGTAAACTAAAACTACACTGAGATTTCATCTCACTCTAGTTAGCATGGCTATCATTAAGGAAACAAATGATTACAAATGCTACAAAAATCCCAGGAAAATCAATCCTTATATTCTATTTGTGAAAATGTAAATTGGTCCAGCCACTGTAGAAACTAATACGGAGGTTCCTTGGGACACTAGAAATATATTTGCCAAAAAATTTAGATAATACTACCAGACATTTACCCTGAAAGACTGTAAGTCAACATATTACAAAGTCACTGAGCTCTCAGTGTTTACTGCAGCACTATTAGCAGCTAAATTATAGAATAAACCAAAGAGTCAGTCAGCAGTGGACCAGATTAATAATATATTACCTATCCATTGAAGTTTATTCAGAGATTAAAAAGAACATGGTTATGTCATCCGCAGGCAAATGGATGCAACTGAAGATTATTACATTAAGCAAATTAGGTCAATCTCAGGTTTTCTCTCATTTGTGATTACTAGATTTTATATAAATAACACAAAATCATGTCTCTATATATGACACAATGGTTGAAGAAAACTGTCTAGGGGAATAAAGAGAACTGTTAGGGGCAGAGGTGGGGAGAGAAGAGGAGAGAAAGGTAAAGCTAGGAGGACATGGTCCAAATATACTTCTATAAAATGTTCTTAGGAGTCTCAGTACTTAGTATAATGAAAATGCTATCTTAAAATAAATGAGTAAATCATGCAGTCTGTGATGGTACTCACCTTTAATTCCAGCACCTGAGAGGCAGAAGCAAATCTTTTTTAATTCAAGGCTAGACTGTTCTACAGAGCCAGTTCTGGGACATCCAGGACTACACAAAGAAAT
Source organism: Sigmodon hispidus (assembly GCA_004025045.1). Classification (NCBI taxonomy): domain Eukaryota; kingdom Metazoa; phylum Chordata; class Mammalia; order Rodentia; family Cricetidae; genus Sigmodon; species Sigmodon hispidus. The sequence goes on from PVIH01002021.1 coordinate 80,215, forward strand.
CCTGTCTCAAAAAAACAAAACAAACAAACAAAAAGTATAAATTGTCAAAAACATGTGAACTGTTGTTTGTGATTGAAAATGGATTTGAAAGCTCTTTTAAAATACACTACAGAGACATAGTAAAAAACCACAAACTAAGGACACCAAAAGAGCCATGCAAATCAATGGGACAGGATGTCGAACCCAGATATAAACCTATACAGCTACAGCCTCAAGCAGATAGATGCTCAACAGCTCTTTAAAAATAATATTGAAAAATGAAAATGTCAGTATGCTCACCTGTAATACTGCCAAGTGTTACAGTGTGAAATTGTTATATAAATTGTACATTTGTATCTGACCAGTGTTTAATGTATTACCTATTTTTTTTTAGGTGTGGATTGTGGCCCCAAAGTTTGAAATTTTGAACTGGAAGCCTAGGAGAGATTTGTCATAGAAGCTGAACTAAAAGTGAAAATCTGTAGTTCATCTTGAAAATTGGGTCTTTGTTGCAAATGTTCCGGCTGGCAAAACATGTGAGCTGCTGACATTCTTATCAATAAAAGGATGAGTGTCATTTACTTTGAGATTTGAAGAGTTTAGTATTCATGAAAGCAGCTACAAGTAGTGACCTGGTTGAGAATTCTTCACCATTTTAGGTTGGACAGCCAAGGCCCACAGGCTCACTGAGAGCAGAGCACTGAGACCCCAGCAAGTTAAAGCCTTAACAGACCTTGGGAGACAGTGGAGCCTACCCCCTTATTTTATGTGCTTGCCAAGAAAAGGGTGTGAAAACCTCCTGGGGTGCTGGGATGGCTTAAGAGCATCCCTCTCTTCTTACTACCTCCACGCCTCCACTAGATAATCCTGCTTGACATGTGGGATTTGATGGGACAGAAGTGTGCTGGCATTCTTGGAATGGTGACCTCTCAACTTTATACAAAGCCAATCAGTATGAGGCCTTTCCCAAGACAAAACATGCCAGTGATTACCAAATGATGTACAGTTGTTTGCAATATAGATAACGTTCCAATAGGGACCTCACTAAATATCCCCTAAAAACTCCCATTATCCAAGACCTCTGGCTGAACTTCAAGCCTCTGTTAAAAGAGTAAGAAGAGCAGTTCTGGATTTGTTCACTACCACCATCCCAGATCCACTCCACTCTAGAAGTGCTACACAAATTAGCCTCTCCACCTTCTACAAAACTTAGACAAAGTAGAGCATCAAGCCCTGCATACATATAATTAGTTAAGGAAGAGCAGGATGATTAACTTTAGTCTTCAGTTCTGTGGTGCCTATATAAAAAAGGAGAATGTGTCCATCTGTTATTAAGAACTTAGTAGCATTTGTCTTTGATGGGAGAGATGCATTGTTATTGGTCAGTACTATCTTATGGGTTGTAAAACAAAGACATCTAAACAATTGATTGGTAATTTTCCTAAACTTAGGTCAGTTTCAAATATAGGAGAAATGGTTCTATATGTAGGGTAACACACACACACACACACACATATTTTGTCCTATAAAATTTATTCTACTTTGGCTGGATGCTAGCCCAACCCCAACAGCAAAAAGAAATGTGTAGTTTGTGCAAAACAAGACATGTAGTTAGAGTGTCATTTAGCAATGGGTACCAAAGATGGTGGTGTGACAGAATCTTAGAGTTGCTGTGAGGCTGCTAGCAACTTGAGTTTCCTGTGTTTATCTCTAGGAGAGTTTTTCCTCTCACCTCAGGCTAATAGGAACAAGTCCAACCAAATTTAATCTCTAGAAATTAAGACAGAACAGTCACAGTGACCAATGCTTACTAAATATTAAGTGATTTTTAAAAATAAGACTTTTGTTGCATTTTGATAATAATAATAAAGCTATTATTATTTTATTGATGGGCATGCATGTATGCCACAGCATATGTATGGAGGTGAGAAGGCAGCTTGTAGAGATTGGTTCTTTCCTACCATGTGGATCCTGGAGATCAAACTCAGCTCCTTGGGTTTGGTAGTAGTGCCTTTACCTTGCCATCCTGTTCAGATGTTTTCAAAAGTCAGATAAACAAGCACTTCTATGTACTCAGAAGTTTTAGTTCCACCCAGCCAGTCCTGCAGCCACTTAGTTAGTTTGAAATAATCACACCACAGAAGCTCATATGCTTTATAAGCTATTTGGCCTATAGCTAAGGCATATTACTTGCTAACTCTTACTCTTAAACTAACCCATAATTCTTATCTTGTTTAGTTACATGACTTGGTACCTTTTCTCAGAACAGTATTCTCATCTTCTTTCCTCTGCTCTGCTCTTACTCTTCCCAGAGATTTTTTAGTCTGGTAGCCCTGCCCACACATCCTGTCTGCCTGTCTGCCAATCAGCATTTTATTAAATCAATAGGCAGGACAAATATTACAATGCACAAGAGCATAATCCCATAGCAACTCTATGTCTCATAAAGTTATTTGGAAGGCTGCAGGTACCCACTTCGGAACACAGTCAAAACTCATTTTTTGACATTACAATACTGTACTTTGTTGTTTTTGTCCTAACTCTTAGAATTTACATTTTCTCATAAAGAAAGTGGTGGCTTTTTCTCCTGCAGAAGTATATCAGTTAAGTATTAGTTATAGCATAACTTGAGACCAACTTTTGAGTATTAGGAATAGAAATGTAGAATTTCAAACATAACAAGTGCTTATCAATGGCTCTTAATATATAAAAACTGCCATGCTTTTTGTGCCTTTGATTCCTTTCACAAATGTAAACCTTCATTCTTCTGAAATATCCTCAAAGTGAAGTATTGAAAGCAAAATGTCCTAATTCTGCTGATCCTTCACATGTGCCCCTCTGCTCATTCACGGCACTGCAGCTAGGTCTGTTCTTCCAACAAACAACCTATGGTCTCTGCTTAAGAGTCTCTTCAACACTTTTAATTCTTCTTTAAAATATTTATTATGTTACTTCATGTATATATATATATATATATATATATATATATTCACCACACACATACAGGTTCCTATGGAGGACAAAAAAGGTGTCAGATTTCTTAAGAATAAAAATACATGTGGTTCTGAGCTGCCAACTGAGAACTGAACCCAGGTTCTATGCAAGAGCAGCAAACACTGTTAAATGATGAGTTGTATCATCTGCCTAATTTTAGAATTCTAAACCAGCTGGCTACAGAACAATTTCTCAGGTTAATCCTCACGTTGTGAATCTTGTCACCTGAATAACATTTCATGATCAGGGAATCTTGAGCACAATTCTCCATTGCTTTCAATGTCTAGTCTCAATTTTCTATCCATTGATGTCTATATACGTATACATTTTCTATACATTGATGCCATACTATAGCATATTTCTTGCCTATTGATTGGGGTCACCCAGTCCCCTGCAAGAAACCTCACCCATGCTCTGTAGGTGCTCTCTCTCTCTCAAGCCCAGTGAACTCATGAGTTCACCAAGTCAGACTTTTGTGGAACCATTGGTCTGTTGTTGGTGACCACTCTGGAGTGAGTAGACATCTGTTCATGTCTCTCAAGGAAAAGTTTCTTTGATTCTTTCACTCATATGGTGGTAGTATCATGCCAGAGTTGAGACCACTGAGAGATTTCTGGTGTGGAAATAAAACCACATATTCTAGTGTAGAGAACACTCTACCTGCTAGGTGGAGGTCAAGATAATGTACTCTTTAGAACAGCAAACTTGGAGTCTGCCCTTTGAGTGGTATGTAAGTTTCCTCTGAGATTGAACCAGTCTATCCTTCAGGGAATTTCATTAAACAGGAAGGCAAACAACTCAAAATAACTTCAGGAAGTCCCTGAAATTCACCAGGTTTACTAAGCCTTTCCTTGTCAGAGTAAGCAATAAAAGCTGGGAGTATCTCTCACAGACCTAAGGAAGGTTATCTACAAAGAAGACTCCTAGACAAGCCAAGTTGTAAAGAAGACTCTGAGATCACACCAGCTGCCTCAAAGAAACAGAGACCATCAGAGCTGCATGGAAGAGGCTTAAACAGGAATCATGTGAAAGGGACACTCTCTAACCTGTTAAGCTGCCCACAGGCTGTGCAGTGTTCTCTGAGTTACTAGCTTTTATGATCTGTCACCCATGCTGGATGGACTTTACAGATGCAGCTGTCTGTGAGTCATTTCTGTTCCTCTAAGTAACCCCTATAAGACTCATTGATTCAACAAGCTGAACCTGCGTGGATTGTGTGCTTGGTCTGTCATGGGCTCCCTATCTGGAAGTAGTGGTTATGTGTGTAGGGTCTCCTTATGAAAAGTTTTGCTACAAAGCAGGTGGATGAATTAACCATCATAAACCTTGCCTGGAGGACCACAGCTCTAATAATATTCCTTTTGTAGTGTATTGTAAAGATTAAATGAGTGATTGAGTGATGGACAGTCTCCCCTCTTGACATTTCATGCTTAGTAACTTTTAGCCACTTTTTTTTTTGTTTTGTTACATAAGTTTTTCAGCTTCCTAGTAACCACAACCCAGACTACAGATGGCAATTGGTAAATATTGAATGAACTAGCCACTCAAGAAACATCTCAGAAATCTACCTGTTTGCACTTAAGTTTTTTAAAAAGAATGTTCTATGAGTCATCCTCATCATAGACAGTGAGATGCAGTGAACTTGAAGGAACAGGGACTCATTTGTAAATATGCTGTTGGAATTATGCACTGCAATGCTTTAGCACTAACAAGAAAAAGGTGCTTAAAAACAGTTGATTTTTTTATGTGAATTGTGAAGTGAAAAAGTAATTCACAATTCTCAATTAATTCAAAGAGAAAGGACGTGGAAGAATACAAAGGCAGAAGTCTATAAAAAGTAGTAAGGATCCTGTCTAAAGTACTTAGAAGTATAAGAGAGTCTCAGAGTAAGTAAATGGTCCCCATGACACTGCAAAGTTCTCTGGTACTTTAAAGGCTGGGAATATTGGTGGGGAGATAGTTACCTAGCAAAGGATGGCCCCGACCCATAAGAACACGTGATAACTCTGATCCAAGGTTATCACAAGGGCTTTCCCAGGGAAGTCAGAGAGAAAGATTCCTTCTTGGACTTCTATTACTTCTATTATTTTAAAAGTTCTGCTGGAACCAAAAGTATGATTTCTGCATACTTACTGTGTCACCATGTTAGGGTAGGATTTGCTTTAATAGAATCTACTTATTCTTTTAGTAGTGGTAGTGGTATTTATTTTTAAGTTTTATTTATTTTTACTTTACATATAAAAGTTTTTTGTCTGCATGTTTGTATGTGAATCACAAGCCTGCCTGGTGCTCATGGATGCCCACAGGGTATCCCCTGAGCTACAGTTTGAGCCACTGTGTGGGTACTAGGAACCAAACGATGGTCCCTTGCAAGAGCAGCAGGAACTCCTTCATAACTGCTGATCCGTCCCTATAGCCCTGTAGCCTTGTATTACTTTTTTAACCCTCACCATTGCATCACATCTTTGTTTAAAACATGGCATCTCTGACTTTCTTTTATAGTTTCAATCTGTTCCTGCAACACTCATTGGCCTGATCGTCAGCGTGCATACCTGTTTCTGTTCTGAAAGGTAGTAGATGTGTAACCTCTATTTTATATGTGCAGGAGGCAAAGGTTTCATTATGTTAAAGATTTGTGTTCTGTGCCTTTCCCTAGTAATATATGGGGGGGGGCGAATCTGCATTCTTTATGAGTCTGGCCCTAACATTCTATTATTCTCAGAGCCTGGTTCTGCATCAAAAGACTTTTTTCTCCTGCAAAATATGGAACCCAAAATGAAAAGCTGTATGAGAAGGTTGTCCATACAGTGTGCTTTGAGGAACAGCTTTTCACAGATGGAAGGACATAAAAATGATGGGCTGTTATCTTGTAGGCTGAAATTCTACTCTCTGAACACATGAAATATTGATATTAAATCAAGCTGTACCTGGTTTTTCCCATATGAAGCCTTCCAAGTTCTTGACCTCTATTCTGTTGCTGTTTCATTTTAGGCAGAATTCCAGTGGCAGGGTGAGGATTATGTTTGCATGGGAGGGGGAATATATAGATGCCTGTGAAAGACAAATTGAAACTGTATTAACCTGTTTGTGTATTTCAGTAACTTAAAGATGATAGACAATGCTGTAAGTATTATAATAACATGATCAGAAAAAAAAAATGTTATCCAATGTGAAACTTCCACTCTTTTCCAGTGACATCAGTGGAGACAGGCAAACAGTACCTCTAATAAGCAGAAGCAATAAATTCTATACAGTATTTAAATTGGACAGACCAAAAGCTTTGCTTATTACTATAAGAGCCAAGTCAAACCTTTTCATGGCCCAAACATTTATTTATCACTCATGTACAGATGAACCGTCTACTCCCAATCACATGGAGCTCTCTGGGCTTCCTGTGGCAGCCTCCTAGGCTGACATATTCTTCTGTATCAATTTGTATGAAGAAAGCAGTGTGTCAGGGAATATGTCTTGGTGCCTCTTGCCTGAACTATATGTCATCCTAGAATTAATTTCCGCCATGAAGAAGAAAGGAGAAAATGAAGCACAATAGAAAGATGAGGTAGAAAAGTAGAAAAATCTATGCTATGAAACTGGCATGTACCTAGCCTAGAAATGCTACTTATCCCTTCTACAGTGATCCACTGCAAGAACTCAGTCATCCAGCTAGAGCTAAATACACAAGAGGCTATGAATTGCCTGAGTTTTTAACAGCACAAGAGAAAACTTTCATTGGCTGCTTATAAGTCCTTCCCAAAGCTAATTTACTTTGAATAAGAATGTCTTCTACATTGTTCAACAGAAATAATCATATAAGATCACAAAACAGGTGTGTTATTGTTATAAAGAGATGTTTCCATAAAAAATTCACAAAACAAAGACAGCTCTCATTTTAAAAAGTATATCTAAAAGTGTTATTGTAATAGGGCATGTGTGAGGGACAAGGCAGGGCTAGTTCTGTCCTTATACCATGTGGGTTCTGGGGATGGAACTAGGTCACTGGGCTTGGAGGCAGGTGCCTTTACCTGCTGAGCTTCTTGCCATCCCACTGACAGCTCTCATTTTTGTTATATCCTGAAGGTGTAGTGTGACTTTTCATTTCCTGTAATTATCTTTTCACTCTACTTAGAAGCAATTTAGTAAAGGCAAGTCATAAACACCTGGAAAAATGTTGAGCAAATTTCTAAAACATCTGAGCTTTACTCTCTTGATCATCAAGTAAGATAAAAGTTATATCTTCGGGGGCTGGAGAGATGGCTCAGCGGTTAAGAGCACCGTCTGCTCTTCCAGAGGACCCGGGTTCGATTCCCAGCACCCACATGGCAGCTAACAACTGTCTGTAGTTTCAGTTCCAGGCAAAACACCAAGGCAAACAAATAAATAAATAAAGTTTAAAAAAAAAGTTATATCTTCATCATTAATTGTAGTGTTCATATGTCATGGTTTCTAGCAAAGGACCCTATACACTTGGTCTACTGTGATACTCAAATGTTAGCCACCTTTCCCTGTAGGATATCATTAACTGAAGTTTCTCTTTTATGGCTTATACCAGTAATGTGTCTGGCCGATAGGACTCCAATTCTACTTCAGGGTTCTCGATTCTGTACTTTCCTTGTCAATCATTTGGCAGCTCTTTGTTGTGGGGTGTGCCTATATAACAGAATGAAGATTGTGAGTGGATTCAGGTTTTCTTTCCCTATCCCTGTTACTTCTCTCTAATCTCTGAAAGAGAAAAGATCATAAGTCGTATGCATCAGTGCATACCCAGTAATATTACTCAGCGCATAAGTCAAAGCACATGTCTTATGAAGCTGTCATGTGTGAACTCTATGCCAGGGGCTGTTAAAAGACTTTTCACTTAAACCCAACAATAACTTCTCAGGCTTACATTTATCTCCATTGTATTCACAAGAAAACTGAACTTTTGAAAGTTATTTTCTAACTTTACAAAGACAGCAAAGAAAAGACAGCTTTTGAGCCAAGATCCATCAGTCTTGAAAGCTCAAACCCACAAATACTGCAAGATCTGCCCTCATTGGCTACAGTGGGTCCTTGGTTCATAATGTCTAGCAAAGAAAGCTTGAGGAACAAGGAAGGATGCAAAGAGAATTAAGTGGAAATATTCTGGATGTTAGTCATTAAAAAAATGTTTAGCAACAGGTAACTACTGTGCTTTCCAGGGATGTCTGAAAAGGTGACAATTATTCTATCTTCTTTTAATAATGCAAATCCAAGTACAGAGTCTCCATCCTGGGAATAAAATCTGTGAGTTTTGGAAGTTAGTGCTGTCAAGACCTAGCACATAATTTACATGAAGTTTCTTTAAAGTCTCCTAGGGCTTCAGTCACCAACAGGAGAGAATGATATTTCTTGCTTTTAAATTATTTTTCACATTTGTTTATTTATTTTGGTGCTATGAGGATATATGTGTCATGTGGAAGCCAGAAGACAAGGTGCAGGAGATGATTTTCTCGTTTAAACATGAATCAAACATAGGTTGGCAGGATTGGCAGTAAGTGCCTTGGCTTGCTGGACCACCCTGTCAGCTCCAATTTTGTTTTCTATGGTCATTTTTATAAGCTTTATCTATCTTCAAAACTGACTTTTAAAAGCAGTCTTGCACATACATTTTGAAGTGTGCTGGCAGAATGAACAACTGCTACATTTAGGTTGACTCTCACTCTATGTTTGCCATATGACCCCTGAAGTGGATTCTTAGAAGCCTCTTTTGCTTCTATTTTCGATTGCATTGGTTTATCAGCCTTTCAGATCATTGAAAATCATATTTTTTCCAAAGTCATTTATTCTTCTAAATATAGGGCTTTTCTGTCTCAAGAATTGGAATTAACAACATGAGGGGGTGGATGTAAAAATTCAGTCTACCTGTTCATTTTGATGGCGGGATGTGAGCACTTTTTGACCATCTATTAGATGAAAACATATATAACACATGGTGCACAAAAAGAAAAGTTAAAAAGATGTATTCTGCATGATGGGCAGGTTGGGGGCAAGATGGAGGGGAAAATAATGAAAGATATGTCTCAATTGAAGGGGTACATTTGGGGGCTAGGGAGAAACCTGGTGCTAGGGAAACTCCAAGGAATCCACAAGGATGACCCCAGCTAAGACCCCTCGCAATAGTGGAAAGGGTGTCTAAACTGGCCTACTCCTGTTATCAGATTGGTGACTAGCCTGGTTGTTATCAGAGAGCCTTCATCCAGTAACTGATGGAAGCAGATGCAGAGAACCACAGTCAGGTACTGGACTGAGCTCCAGGAGGCCTGGTGATGAGAGGGAGGCGTAAAGAGAGGGTAGAAATCATAATGGGGGAACCCACAGAGACAACTGACCTGAGCTGGTACGACTCTGGGTTGACAGCTAGGGAATCTGTATGAGACCGACCTAGGCCTTTTGTATGTGGATGACAGTTGTATAGATTGGTCTGTTTGTGAGGCCCCTATTAATGAGATCAGAACCTGTCCCTGGTGCATGAGCCAACTTTTGGGAATCTATTCCCCATGCTAGAATGCCTCACTCAGCTGTGATGCAGAGGGGAGGAGCTTGGTCCTGTTTCAACTTGATATGCCATGATTTGTTGAATCCCATGAGAGGCCTGCCCCTTTCAGAAAAGAGGAGGAGTAGATGGGTGGGGCAGATGGGAGTTAGGGGAGAGAACAAAAGGAAAATAGAGAGGGGAAAAGATAATAGGAAAAAAAGGAGCATTGCAGATGATACCAAGCTTCTATATGTATATAATCTGGTAATATTTATTATTCCAAAAACACTTTCGGTACAAAAAAGATTCAGAGATGAAGAGAAGGAGGAAGCAGTGTGCAGGGGAGTGCCACAGAGCATCTTCCCTAACCACACTATAGGCCAAAAAGGGGCCTGAGTTATCTTTTCATCCTGGGGTCTTTCCAGCTGGCCACACCCTCACCGGATCCGGTTGCTTGACGTCATCAGAGTTTTCCTGGGTAATTTCTTATTTCCTGCTACAAAGATGTCTTCTGTACAACTGCCCAAGCATGAGCTGAACAAAGATAACACTAATAAACATGTTATATTGTATGGGGAAAAGCCCAACAGGCCTACACAAATAACAACAGTCAGCTGAAGAAGCTGGGAGCAGGCAGGTAGTCCCTTGGGGAGGAACTCAAATAATTGGTTGTCCAAGGCCAAAAGGTGAGCCCTGAAAACATACTTACAAGTAACATTATATGGACTCAGCAAGTTCTATTTAGGAGTATATATGTACATACAAATACATACATTCATGCAATAACAATGAAAGAGAGGCCATTAATTTGAAGAAGAGTAGGGAGCAATATACAGGAGGGCTGAAGGGAGAAAAGGGCAGGCAGAATGTAATTATATCTCAAAAATAAACAACAGAAGATACAGTCTGCTTCATCATAGTGCTAAGACATAGGAAGCAAGAATATCTACTGTGGAGTAAGTCCAAATGGTGCATCTTCAGAGTGGCAACACTAAGAAATATTGCTACTGAGGTAGAAATTTCAACCTCTACAAGTAAATTATTTAACTGAAATTCATACACCCCTGATGTCTTAAATGAAATATCAATGAGCAGTCTAAATTATAGTTTTAAGTTTCAGATTCAGAAAAAGCAGTGAAAAGGTAAAAAAGAGAATTAATTCGATAAGTATATACCTGTGTTAGTTCAATAAATAAATATACACCTGCATCAATTTTAGTCAACTTGACACAAAGTAGAGTCACCTGAGAAAAGAAAACCTTGACTAAGAAAATATCCTCATCAGATTGGCCTATAGACAACTCTGTGAGGCATTTTCATTAATGATTGATGGGGGAGGACCCAGCCTACAGTGGGCATATGGTTCTGGTTTTTATAAGAAAGCAGACTGAGCAACTTTGAGGTGAAAACCAGTAAGTGTTTCTCCATGGCCTCTGCTTTCGGTTCCTCCTGAGCTCCTGCCTCTACTTCCCTCATGATAAACGGAATCTGTATGCTAAAATGCCCCCCAAAGTTACTCTTGGTCAGAATCTTTTATTATGGTGATAGAGAGAAAACCTGGACAATGTGTTAAAGAAAGAGAACTCTGCTGTTGAAATTTACCCCTTTTCTGAATATTGGTCCTTAATATTAATTTTAACTGTTACTTCAATTTAACAGAAAAATTTAACTAGTGAATTTTCCACTTCTGTTCTTGCATGAGAGGAGACAATCTTGTCCCTAATTTGCTGCTCCGATATAATCCTTCAACAGAAGAGATGTTTAAACAGGTGGTCTCCCCAGAAAAGATTCAGGAAAATATGCCATGATGATTTGAGAAAAGATGATCTGAGAAAAGCAACCCTAAAGAAACTGCATGCAGTCCGCATGGGGATGGCTTCATTAGCCAATAAGCATCCCGATTATATATTTAAACAAAAATTAAAACAAGAACCTGGAAACAACCTAGATGCCCCTCAACTGAAGAATGGATTAACAAACTGTGGTATATCTATACAATGGAGTACGACTCAGCACTAAGAAAAACTGATATCCTAAAATTCGCAGGCAAATGGGTAGATTTGGAGAATATCCTCCTGAGCAAGGTATCACAAACCCAGAAAGATAAACAGGAAATGTACTCACTCATTAGTGGACTTGGAGCAAAAAGCAAAGCATATCCAAGCTACAAACCACAACCACTGAACAGCTTGGGATCTGAAGCACCTTGGACCAGCACCTTGGAATCCATTTCCTCCAAAGGAACACCTGACCCTGTCTTGATATTGGGATGAGGAAATAGGATTTGCCTGGAGTGGATGCTGAACTAACCCACCTTGGGACCTTGGGACCTCCTGCCCTTACAGGGGAGGAGATAAGGAGATGGGGAGAAGAGAGAGTGACTGGGAGAGGTGGGAGGGGGAAGGGAGGTTGAACAAGGGGATATATAAAAAAATGAGACTTTATTAAAAAAAATTGAAACATACATTGCTTTTTAGTTAAAACAAAACAAAACAAAAAACTCTACTGTTCACCAATAGGTAAAAAAGCATAGGTTGAAATTCTATAACAGTCAGTTAATGGCTAAAAAGATTATGACAAAGTAAAGCCATTAAGTATCCAGGCTCCTTAAAGTCTATCTGAATCCAAGAGCAGCAGACTATTGAAGATCAAGACCTCTAGGGTTCAGTGATTTGATTCTGTAATTATCATTTTTCACCTGGTGTGCAAAGTTAACGAAGCAGTGTGTTGGAGATGCCCCAGAGTGCAGCTTTCTGACTTGGAACACTGTCCTCAGTCTCCTGTGTCTCCCCACACAGTGCACAGCAGCCTTTCCACCTTGCCTGCTGCCTACTGCTGTCAATCATTCTGTTCTCAGGGTTCTGACAGGCTGACAATCCATAGCTGCTTGCCGACTGTGGTGGGTGAGTTTGGAAGAAGGATGGCCACACAAAGAGAGAAGCAGAGGGAGATCCATGCTGGACAAGATGTTTGGAAGTCTTTAGAAAAGACAGATTGTGCATGACTAGTCATAAATTGTCGCACTAAGCCAGTGATCTCATTTTAGTGATATTTGTTATTGAAAGAAATATGGATAACAACTTGTCCTGAAATCATTTCATGATGTCCTAGTAAACAATATCAAACCAGCCTAGCATTGGAGTATTTTACGCTTCTTTTAAATGTTAACAAACATACACAGACCCCCCTTAACACTTTTAAAGCAAACATGAGCTACAGATGAGAACTCTGTATATCTCCTCAAAAAGTATTTCCCCATTTTTGTCATGAAATATAGTGTTTGCAAAGTTATTTTTATTTTGCATGTACACTGTAGTGTTCAACATTTTAATTGCCACTTCCTCAATAAAATTATTGGAAGCCTTCCATCTTGCCATTAGCACTCACAAAATAACTGTTAACAATATGTTATCCAGACACAGAAACTTTATAATTAATGTTGGAATGGTCTTCAAAGTCTGGTGACTAAAATATATCCTATAAAAATTACTGGACTTCATTCAATGCTGTTCTGCTGTTTTAAAGTTCAGTAAATGTGTTGAGGGGGAGATATTTGGCACACTAAACTAGGCAGTCTGGCAGTGAGACCTGAGACACTGGACAGCTTGATGTCTGTTGTGGTAATTGTACAAAAGGCATTCATAGTGTCGGCACAGCCCCTGAATGACTGGAGAACTGACCAAATGCAACTCCCAGTGGGGTTCTGAATAGTCATTCAGGTCTATATTCCCACCTTGTCCTTGATGAGGTGCTGGGGCAGGTTCCATTTAGGCAATAAAACACAACAGACTGTGTGTATATCTGGGTGATTATAGCATAACTCAGATTATGTTATAAGTCAGGAGGCTGAAGGCCAAGTGTCTTAACTCCATGAGAAGTGCAATATTGGCCCTGAAACACTGCCTGAAGTGTCTTATTGCTGTCAAGAAATGGAATTTCTACAGTACATTAAGAAAAGGAAAACACTTAGCACAGTGGATTTAAAATAACCATAGCTATGACATCACTGACAGCTAATCACAACTCTAATTGTAACCAGAGTTCTGAAGCTATTGTATGAAAGGTCTTAGCAGACACAGGCATGTATACAAGGAAGAACAATGCCTATGCCACCAGAAGTGCCCTGGTAGCAAAGGACTCCAGAGCAGGAGCAGATTGGGTTGAAGACTCAGAGCTATGTTCACATCTTTGCAGCTAATTCACTTCAAGTGCTTATACCAGGGAAAAGAAGAGTGGGCACTCCTCAAATATTTTTCCTGCTTCAGTTGCCATTTTTGTTTTCATGCAGTTAAATATTCCTTTAAATCATTAAAGTATGAGATAGCATACCTTAAAAAAAGCCAAATATACAATTCAAATGTCCTAGAAGAGATGAAAGCTAATAACAAACTGAAAAGAATCTGGGGGTCACATGTTGTACATGATCCATGCAAAGAATTTCCAGTGACATTAAGATGAAGTGGTTCAAAATGATTGAAGTCAGTATGCCGTCATAAGAACACAGAGGAGATTTTACATCTGACTCTACCTAGCACCACAAAGCGGAACGTGCATTTCAAGGTCCAGTTAATAGGCTCAATAAATTCAGCCACAGCAGAGCACACACCGAGGAAGTATGTTCAGAGGGTGGCATGGGAAAGGCCATAACATCATCATGACTGAAAGCAAAAGAAGGGCTTGTCTCAGGAGTCAGAGGATTTGGGTCTAATATTTTCTGGGTCACCATGGACAAGTATTTAATTTGTGAGGACTTTAATTTCCCTCAGGCAAGCTCCTCTGAATGAACTCTGGTTTACAAGCATTGTTTCCTAAGACCCAAATGAAGCGCCTCTATTTTATTCCTTGACAGTTCACTGGCAATGTCTCAAAGAGGGGAGACAGAGCTGGGTAATGTTGACATGGACAGAGTATGGGATACACATGTGTGCTTGAAAAGAAAAGCCACTGACTGGTAGCCTTGAAGATAAGGGGTGACCAGTGCACACTTACTGATGGCAGGTGAGCAACACATTCTCCAGATGAGTTTGAGAGCAAGGGAAACAAGGGTTATACTATTGAAGATCATATATACTCAATTCTAGAGCAATCTACAAGACGTGTTTTCCATATATACTCAATTCTAGAGCAATCTACAAGATGTGTTTTCTTCATTTTTGAACATTTTTACCTATGCTAATACTCAGAGGTATTAATTGTATCTTACCTGTGATTGAATATTTCTAGTCATTATAGTTAAATATATTTCTAATAATACATTAAGTAGTATATTTGAACAATGCTTTTTATATATTTTAACAATCTTTATTCACTTTATTTCCATCAATTTTTGATATATTAACTGGGCTCTTCTGGGACAATAAAAATGGTAAGTGAGCAAATTACTAAAATTAAATATAAATAAAATACTAATTTCTTAAGAAGTTTGATATTCTCATTCTTATGAACCAGAGAAAGTCATTTTATAATGTCAAAGATTACCAAAAATTTGCATACTCTGGTTTCTCTTCAGACCATATAAATCTTTCGCATTTTAATTTGTTTTAATCCAGCTCTAAAAACAGTTACTTGACATCTCGTTGAATGAAGTGGCATATGAAGTTTAATGTGCACTTGGATGTGACCTGAAAGAAGTCACTATTGTGTGATATTTTGTTTGTGTTCTGACAAATAAAACATGTCTGGAGCTCAGAGGGTGGAGCTAGCCACTAGTTAATTGGGGAGGCTAGGCAGTAGTGGTACATGCCTTTAATCCCAGCACTAGGGATGTGGAGACAGGATCTAGGCTCCCCTATCTGATCTGAATTTTTATAGAGGTACAAGTGGCTGCTGCTGTGCTTCTCTGGTCTTTCAAGCAAGTTTTATTTGTCAGAACACAAACAGCATCATACAACAAGCTACATTTCCAAATTTATGTTAATCCACAATCCTATAGTAGTCCTTTAATAAATTATATTTCTCATACTCCTAATAATATTTACATATATAATGATAAGTCAAAAACAAGTTAAAATTTATTAAGTTAATGACTTTGGACTTAAAACATTGTAATACTCTCTTAGGTTAGCAACTGAACAGCTAAAGAGTCCACTAGTGATACTATTGAAACAATGTGATATTACCTACAAATGAAGCATCACACAGAAAAACAATCACTGGGGGCGGGGATGATCAGAAGATGGCAAAGACTCAGTCGAGACTACTGAGAAATATATGGTTTTTTTTCTCCATAGTGCAACAAGTACATACAATGCTTATTTCAAAGTACATGCTTCAAAGCAAAGGAAGAGGATGTGGGAGGGAATATGAAAGAATAGCAAAGGAAAAATTTGGGGCTAAGACTGTGAGATATTTAATTGGCTAACAATATATACATATATATTTTAACCAGGGGAGGTGGTGCCTAGTTTCACTGAAACTTGATCTATATGGCGGGTTGATATCTGTGGGAGGTCTGCCCTTTTTTGTAGAGAAACAGAGGAGGAGGAGATGGAGTAGGGCAGGGAAGGGGACTAGAAAGAGAGAAAGGAAAGTGTGGTTGATACATTAAAAACAATAAATAAATATGTTTTAAAACCATGAGATATTAGTATGATTTTAACCACTTCCTAGTATTTGCATAATGTAAAACTAAACCAGAATCTGGTAGCCCCACCTATACTTCCTGCCTGGCTACTGACCAGTCAGCATTGTATTAAACTAATATGAGTGACAAATATTTGTAGTCCAGTCAGCATTGTATTAAACTAATATGAGTGACAAATGTTTATAGTGTATAACAGCATAGTTCACAGCAAGAATTGAAAAAAGAACAGAAGAAAGTCAAAGAGCCCACCCAAAAAGATATCAAGCCTTGAAGTGTTAGGATGATGGACACTGTCATAAATCCCCTATATCTCCCCAAAACTGTGTCTCCTCAAAACCTGTGATTGTGATCTGTCAGATCTAGCTGTTAAGTTACTGGGGTCACTAGGGGAAGGCATGCAGCTGCAGAAGAGAGCAGGACATAGGAAAGAAATCAAGAGGGACCCATTGTTCAAAACCACAAAGACCCCAGTTTTATTTCTGAAAGCATTTATATACATTTTTAAGCCAAAATTTCAAGCAAAGAACAGTACAAGCATTCAAATGCTATCTTGAGAAAGTCCTATGCTGTCCTTGAATCAGGCAATGGGCAGCTTCACTATTACACCATGTGCCTTTTGCTAGCTCAAGCAGCCTACATTAGTAAGATAATGAATGCATTTCCCAGGGGCTAATCAAACTAGTCCCATAGTCATCAAGGCTAAAGCAAGGAGCAAGTTGAACTCATTTTAACTGTAGAATACCTGAGTCACTGTGACTGTTTTACTCTGTGAGTCAGAAAAGACTCTTGAGTCAATATGGAAAACTGAGTCATTGTATAGGCTCCCACAGTGACCATTTGAAGAAATTGATCTTTGAAGGTCCAAGCAAAGGACCTTGATGTCATGTTGGATTAAGGCAGACCCTGTATCAGGCACCTTGAACATCATTTTAAGAGCAAGAAAATTTGGCTTGCCATGGTAGCATAAACCCCAGCACTCAGGAGATGCAGACAAAAGCCCAAGGCAGGTGGTTCTCTGTAAGTTCAAGGCCAGCCTCTACAGAGCAATTTTCATTCCAACCAAAGAATGAGACCTTGTTGAAAAAAGAAAGGAAATTTGAGCATAGAAAGAAGAAAACTGTCTATAGATGGAGCCACATGTGGAGGCAAGGATGCCAACACAAGCTATCATCAGCTGCAAATAGCAAAGAAGGATTCACCATCACACACTAGAGGACTTCAGGAAGGACGTTGCCTCCTGATACCTTGGTTGTTTTTGTTTTTGACTCCTACCCTTAAAACCTATAATACATTTCTGTAATTTAAAGCCTGTAGTATTTTGCTACAGCTCAGGAAAGAGATAGGCAAATACAACTGGCACACCAGGAGAACCGATGCTATTTAGTCTACTCACATGAACATATTTTTTTTCTATTTAGACAGCAAAATAATACTGTTTATTCCTTCATAGCCAAACATGCCCTTGCAGAGGCTATGGAGATGGTTCATTTGGTAAAGTGATGGCCTTGCAAGCATGAAGGCTGAAGTTTGGATCCCTAGAACCCATGCATAAAGCTAGGAATGCTGTAATATGCCTATAATCCCAGCTACATGGAGATGAGGGACAGAGACAGGTAGATACCTAGGAGCAGTTCCCAAGCCAGGTAGCCTGTCCCCACCTGGTTCCAGATAAATGAGAAAACCTTTCTAAAAAAAAAGTAGATGGTGCCTGAGGACCAATACCTAGGATGTTCTCTGTCCACCAAATGTATGACATACATACATACACACTCTTAGGCACGTGTGCAGCACTACATAAGTGAACATTCACACACATACACACACATACATATGAGAGAGAAAGAAAGAGAGAACAAAAACATGGAAATTGATGGGACCATATTCTACCTCTGCTTTCTATTTTTCTCATGACCGTAATCATGCATGTGAAAAATGGAATATTAGGTTATGAACAGAGTTACAGATAATGGAGCAAGCGATTTCTCTGTGCTATGGGGCTTCTATGGAGATAAAATGTGCAATCCAACCTCATTAGAACTATTATCTCCTGAATGACCACATAAATGAAAGCATCCAAGCCACATGAACATGATTATATAGATAATGTGGTCCAATTGCTACATCATTTATCTTGATGTATTGCTTTCTGTTTGCTGAAATTCAAGAATTACAAAATACTTAGGATGAAATAGTTTTGCTTCTCCAGGTTGTAGAATGACATTTTATATGCCTTATACTTCATGTTGTTGATTAGGCTTTCCTTCTCCAAATTAATTTAATTTGCATCAAGGGAGACATAAATAGGAAGAGCCCTAATCTTTGGCTTACAAATATGTTCAGTGACTATACTTTGCTTTTATCAGCCACAGAAATATAGGCAAAGTTTTTTTTAAAAAAAACTATGTATTAATAAATAAGTCTTGAGGCACTCAACCTTTACTTGTATTTAAATGTTGTCTTAGAACTCAATTCTAGGGAAGTTTTAGTGTAAAGCCCATTTCTTGGCATTATTTTTTCTGTCCTAGTGGCTGGATCTCCAGTAGAGAATAATCATGCTACTAGGAATGAGGTGGTAGCTATGTGTTAGTCACTGTGCTAAGATGCTTGCCTTCTGTTTCTGTGATGCAGTTGCTGTTACTGTCCCTGTTTTATAAATGAGAGAGTAGATTTAGAGTTCAAAAACAATTATATCAAGTGGGAAAGAAATAATTTTAAAAGAAAAGAGGTTAACAAGAAGGCAGTGTACAGATGTAAGTAGTATTAAGAGAAGCTAGCAAGCAATGGTCAAGGGTTAACATCATCAGGAGGCTTTTACTATTTTAGGCAGTATTATAAGACCAGCTAATACCAGCTGAATCCTTGAACACAAAGGCACAGCCATGGCCAAACCAGCCTAGCAGACAGATGGCCTGGATGGATAAATTAACTGACCTCTTTCCTGCTATTGGGTCTCCTGAAGACCTTCCTTTTGCTAAACCCACCTGAAAACTGGGATCAAGGGAACTTGTTCATTCAACACTTAGCAACTGATTTCCATCAGAGCAGAGTGGGAAAGGGTGTATGTGGGGAGTGTATATATTTGGGGGAGGAAAGTTCTACACAGAACATGCTTTACTTTTTAATACATATAACCAAAACATTCATCGAAGCAGAGCCTGTGGTTACTCTTCTGTTTGCTCCAAAGGAAGAAGATTCCTATAAAGAAGTCAATGAGGACCAAAGGGAGATTTTTCCACTCACTGCCTTTTTAGAAACTTGCCCACAGACTCTTTGCCCCCGGTGAATTTATCGCTGCTTCTCCTCTGATGTGCACAGAAAAAGTTCCTGTAGAAATGAAGGTGTGAACAACTATATTCCATTAGAATATAAGCCCCAGGAGCTTGAAGATTTCAATCAGATCATACACTGGGATAGCTCTAGATATCTGATCCCTGGATTTCAACAACTGTTGGACCAACAAGTATGAGCCACCTAAAAGAAACCTACTAGTAACAAGACAAACAATGGAATATTTGGATATTGTGCTTAATTTTCTTATTTCTGCTTCTTCATTTTTTTGTTCTTTGTGGCTGTAAAGTGGTTCTGGTTTGTTTGTTGGTTGGTTTATCTTCAGACTTGCATCCTGTCATCCAGGATGCCCCTGAACTCTCCTTCTAGCTGAGGATAACCTTGAATATCTGATCCTGCTGTCTGTACTTCCTAAGTGCTGGAATTACAGCCATGTGTCACCATCTCCCTCTTCTTTATGCAGCCCTGGGGACTGAGCACAGGGCTTTGTGCATGGTGCATGAGTATTCTACCAGCTGAGCTATATCTCTTGCCCAACAATTGTTTTTTTTTTCTAGCTTTAGATTTATTTAATTTTTTTATTTATCAAAAAAAAAAACAGTAAAAAGAATTTAAAATGCAGAAGAGTTAACAAGTGATACAGACCACTTCTTGCTGTCTGAGGGTCAAGATGTAAGAACTCTCAGCTCCTTCTCCAGCACCATGTCAGCCTGCCTGCATGCTGCCTTGCTTCCTGCCATGATGATAATGGACTAAACCTTTCAACTATAAACAAGACACCCCAATTAACTGTTTTCATTTATAAAAATTGCCTTGGTCATGGTGTCTCTGTACAGCAATAGAAGCCCTAAGACAGGTGCCTTGCCCAGTTGTTATCAGAGAGGCTTCAACCCAACAATTTATAGAAACAAATGAAGCATCCCACAGCCAAACCTGAAGACGAGCTCAGGGAATCATACAGAAGAGGGAATAAAGGACTGTTGGATCTGGTGGGGTCAAGGACATTACAAGAAAGTCCGCAGAGTCAACTAGCCTGGGCTCAAAGGAGCTCACAGAGACTGAACCAACAACCAGAGAGCCTACACAGAACTGACCTAGGCCCTTTGCAGATATGTTACACTTGAGGAGCTTGACCTTCTTGTGGGACTTCTAACAGTGGTAATTAACTAACTTAATTAATTATGACCTCCTGCTTTGGGGGCCCTTTCCTCTGTTCAAGTTGCTTCATCCAGACTTAATAGAAGAGGAGGTGCCTAATCTCAGTGCAACTTGATAGATCATGGTTGTTGGTATTCATGAGAGGTCTGTCTTTTTCTAAAGATGAATGGAGGAGGAGAAGTGGATAGGGGAGGGAAGAGGCGAGGGAGGTGGAAGAGGAACAGGGAGGAGAAGAAGGTAGGGAAACTGTGGTTGAGATGTCAAAACAAAAATAAGAAACCAAGAGTCACAATTCAGTTGGCAACAACTGATCATGGTACAGTGTCAGACCTTCATGCCCAGCTTCTCTAATCAGCAACCACTTCCAATGTCAGCAGCTATTCCAGAACCAGTTCCAATCTGGCTGACACTATCAGTCCTGAGACAGTACCAAGCTTTTGGCTCCTTTCTATCATGCCTCCCACTTCAACTGCTCTGCACCAAACAGCTAATATCTATCTCTTCATGTTCTCAGTGTCTTAACCTACTACCTGTGTATGTGTGTAAATGAGTAAGCCTTGCTACCTCACTGAAGTCTTTCTCTTGTCAACATAGGTGTCCATCAGAATTTGCAATGGCTGTAGCACTCATTTCTTTTGCCACAACTAGCCTGCATTCAAAAGACTGTTTCCTAATGCCCCCATGTAATGGAACAGTGTTTCAGCTCTCTAACTTTAGCTATAGTGATTCTAGTGATGTTTTTAGTGAGGGAGAAAAAAAATCTCTTCCAAGATGTTCCTCCTTTGGAACTTTCTCAGCCTACAAGATTCATTTTTGAATCTTTTTCACTATTTTATAGTTACTTCTCCATCAGGTTTTCAATAATCCTTTATATTAAAACTCTCTTGTTTAATACACTATAGCTTTTATTTCCTGACTGGATCCAGACTGATAAAAGATACTTAATCAAAGAAACCAGAATATAAGATTAAATAAGCAAGTACTTTTTGGCTTGTGGACTCTCATTGCGCTATATTGAACACCCTGGCAAGGATCCCCCAGGGATACAGCAAACTGCTAGAGCGGCTGTGGAAAGCTTCAGAGAATGCCAAGAAAAGCACAAATGTGTGGGTTGCCCTGGCTAGTGGTCAAGGACAATGGGGACGTGAATAGTCCTATGGATACATTGTGATGCCAAGAGAGTGTTTTCTGTAGATATGCTGGAGACTACAGCATATCTGAAGTCATTAAGAGCACATTTGTGAGAAGGGCATGAGCCACACTAAGAATTTCATAGTGGGTCTTCTCTGATGGCTGAGGCCAAATATAGTAAAAGCAATTATGGAGCTGGTCATTCATACACATGCATAATTGTGCCTCAAAATAACACAGATTAGTTGACCATACTTTAATTATCAGAAGACAGAATTCTGCAATAACTTCAATAACTTGGAAGGCTGCAAGGATACCAAAGGGTCTTTACTCACAAAAAGTTGTAAAACTAGATAAGAAATCTTTTAGGGATTCCATAAACCACCCTTCTCAAAAAAAGTTACAGACTATTGTCTCCACAACCTAATCATAATAAAGCCATACGATTGAAGACATCACTTATGTATGTCATCAGACATGGAGAAGTCTACCTGGTGCCCATCTAGAAGCTTCACCCCTACTGACTCAGGTTCATAATGCTGGAAGGTACTCTGCTAACTGAACATAGTAATAAAATGACTCTTAATGACATATTATGATATTTGTAGATCAATAACTCATTCAACTTTCATCAGAGATGATCCTTTTTCCAGTGGAAGGAAATTAATTCAGAGACTCACAACTATACAATGCACAGGGTGTGAAAACTTTGGAGCATCAGTTCTAAATAAAATGTTTTTACCAAACCCCATGCCAGACAATTTATGTGAAAGAGAAAATAGAAAAATTGTAGGAGCCAAAATTGGTGGATGACTCTAAGTAAACAATGTTTTCTTGGCACAACAGAACAGATACACATATGTATGAACTCACAGAGACTATGAGGCACAGAACTTGTACAGGTTCAAAGCAGACATAATTCCAGCACTGAGAAGGGTAGGTGGACACAAAGTCCCACTCCAACTAAGAAGCTATTTGTAGTTGATGCCTGTTTTCTCCAATGAATTATTATTATTACTACCATACTCCAGGGTAAAGCATATGCCAAAAGGCCAACATGAAACAGACTCCATGGGAGTTATGTGAGCTTTTTGTTTCATTTTGTTGTTTGGTTTTGTTGTTGTTGTTGTTGTTGTTGTTGTTGTTTTTTAACTCACTAGTTTATCTTCTGTCTGCTTTGATTTTTTTTTGTTTTAGTTTGTTGATTGATTCTTTGAAAGAGAAAGAATCCGAACCTGAAGGTGGGTGGAAAAGAAGAGGGGAGGAACTGGGAGGAGGCTGGGAGGAAAAATATGGTCAAAGCAAATTTATGAAAAAAAAGTAAAAAAAATGTAAAGGAAAAGCAAACATGGCTTCCCCAAGGGAAAAAATAGACCTTACAGTAGCCATCAGGGTGATGCTTACAACCAGAGAAGGCAATGAGAGAATAAGAGGATGTGTGTTGGATGAGGTTTTTTTATTTTGTTTGGGCCAGAGGTTTGACTTGTTTGTGGCTGTTTTTTTGTTTTGTTTTGTTTTGTTTTTTTAAAGGTCTTAGACTCTTACATTAATTTTATTTTGTTTGGCTTTATGTCTTAGATATATTGTTAGTTCTTTATTTTAATTTAACTTATTTTTATTAATTTGTTTTTTATGTGGTGATGTTTGTGGCTTATTTGGGTTTTTATATATATATATATATTTTTTTTTTTTGGTGGCTGGATGAAGTCTGTTTGGTTTTGCCCTATTTTTATTTGAACTTAAATTTTTTTGTCTATTTATGGTGTCTTGCCATGGCCAAAATAGTTTTTTAATTTAAAAAATGATTTTTACAGCATATAGATGTACATTCTCATGACACATGTGTTGAGTCTCATCAATTAAGATTTATAATCTCTCTGCTTTGGGAGTTGAGCCAATTTTCAGAGCAAGCCTCCGTGACTCATTCATTCACAAGATCCATAGAAGTAATAACACTTCATCTAGTACATAGAGTAATTACTTCCCCAGTAAAACCTGAGGCCCTATACTTGGGTCACAGGATAATCCAGTGAGGAGATTATTCAGTCATGTTGAGGACTGCTGGACATGGGTTCTGAGGTGACATTGGTTGCCAGAAGGCCAAAGCATCATCACTACCTCCTGTTAGAATGGGGGCTTTTAGACACTGCATAATAAATGGGGTTCTGCTTTAAGGCTGGGTCAAAAGGCCTGAAGACCAAGTGGGCATTGCCTTCATTCCCTAGTTATAACTGGAATCATGCTGGCATTTTGTGCCCAATGGGACCTGGGGCAATGGAGTAAGAATTAGCATGGCAGATACCTAAATGGAAACCTGTATCAATGTCTTTTACCCACAGTCTAAGAC
This sequence comes from Sigmodon hispidus, assembly GCA_004025045.1. NCBI lineage: Eukaryota > Metazoa > Chordata > Mammalia > Rodentia > Cricetidae > Sigmodon > Sigmodon hispidus. The sequence continues at coordinate 104,188 of PVIH01002021.1, forward strand.
AAAACTTCAAAAACAACATTAACACACCAGGAGGAAGGGAAGCAGTTATGGCTACCATAGAAAATATGCAGGGCTAATGATACCAGATACATTGTGTTTAATTCTTTGGTCTTCTCCCTATAGGAGCCAGGTTTTTCCAAGCCATAAGCTCCTTTATCTGGAATAGAAGAACTTACATTCCTGTCATGATTATTGAAGTCTCAAGTTTCATCATTTGTGTCATGATTTATTATTAAATTATGAGTGCTTACAAATCACACTTAATTAGAACTATTTTTAAGGAGCTCCTAAGGAACAACAATAAAGCTGTTGATTTTTGGATAGGAAACTACCTTCCAGACATGGAATTAATCTCAGGACAATGCTGTTTCAACAATAAAACTCCATGGTATCCTCAAAAATGATATATCACTATTTGATACTTTATTTTGCAAGTTCTTCCTCAGGTCTGATTTTTCTCTGTGTGTCTCCAACATGCATTATAGCTTTTTTTAAATATTCAAGGATCACTTTTTCCACAGAGCCTTCCTGAAACTATGCACACACCAGGCTTGTTCAGTTATGCTTGCTAAGTGCTCCTGGAAAATCAGGTCAGTAGTTTGCAGTAACAGGCCACCTTCTTGTATAATTGCCCTTTGACACAGCTCTCTTCCCATTGGACATTTATAGAACCTTATAAATGGCCAGCAGTCTATACATGATAAAATGATAAATTTAAATATTCTGTTTTGGGGTTGTGTATCAGGTCTTTATGGATGATTTCTTCCAGAGCACATTAGATTGTTTAAAGAATGTGTGTGTAGGCAATCCTCCAATTTGTCCGTTTGAACTAGAACAATGCTTACTCCAGACCACCCTGCAAGGACCAGTCCCCATAGTCACTGTCCTGCACCCCAGCCTGAAACACTGGCCTTCAGTCCCTTGCAGGTGGAGTTCTCAACATAACCACAGATGCATAATCTCAACCGTGGAGTTCCTGGCTGCTTTACAGAACAGGGCGGGGGTGTCTGAGAGCTTGAGTTCTGGTGAAGTCCACTCCTGCCTTCCTTACTGCAGAGGTGCTTAGTCTGTCAAGAATCCCCTGAGCTAACACAACTCTTCAGGACACTTGAATGAAACACTTTACCAGATGCCCTAGAACTGCGTCTCCTCTATGTCCAGACAAAAGGCTCTACCATGGTGTCATGGTCAGCCACAGTCTAATCTAATGAGAAGCTGTCTTAGGTCAGCTCTTGTTTGTCAAGGCACACATAGCTGATGTCACCATCTCTAAAAAGCTGCTACCAGTAGAGCTGCAAATGACATGCAATCACACAAGTCAGAGGAAGCCAAGCACGACAGCACAGCTGACGTGAGAGACTGACCCTTCAAACATCTGTGCACTGCAGCTGATAGACAGCTCACCCTTTCATACTTATTCCACTGCCTGATTTATTGTTTCCATGCTTGATGCATAAAATTATAAATAAATCCAGATAATAGATACCTTTACCAGAGCAGAAAGGAGTTAACCACACATCAATACCAAATAACTTTAGCATCCCTTAAATCAATTGTTTCTCGCTAGTCAGGGGTGTGAGAGAAAGACTTGGAAATATTACCAACTTTTGAAATGTCCTTATGAATTCTCATTCTTCCCTTTTAATAAAATTGCCAATCTTGAGCAAGCTTCTTCTTGTTAACAAGCCTCAGCTTCATTGTAGGCAAAACTAGATAATCTGTTTAGTTAGAATGTTTTGGCCTCTTCCAACATCCCATGCTCTTCTCATTAGGAGATGCCACCTGATACACCAAACCAAATGGGGAAAAGGCAAGAAAATTAATAATCAAAACAAAACTTAAACTTGGTAGTTACTAAAGAATTTTAACTCAGATGTTTAGGCAGTTAATACATGGAGACGACTGAAAAACAGTTTAAAGCAATGTCTGTCCTGGAGCCCAGTGGAGCATAAGTACTACAGAATAGCAATGACAATGTTCAGTTGGGTCAAAGGCATATGCTGAATTACCTTAGATAAGTGCTTGTTCCTAACAAGATCCTCTGGATAACATGCTTTTTGATGTACGAATAAGTCCACCGAGCCATTTCTACATGCCTGTGCCCAACAGAGCACTCTGCCTCTTCATGGACATGGATATCAAATTGAATCTTAATGGTTGCTTCTTAATAGCTGTTCTCTTCAGCTTCTTATCCATAGACTGGGTTTGTTATGTACATTTCTGAGAGATCAAACATGACAGCATGCTCATTCACACATCTTGAAAATAGTCATCAGGTTGTTTTACTTATGTCTTCAGCACTGTGAATGCAGCAATAGATGAGAAGTTACCTGTTCTTTGGGGCTCATAGTAGACAGCCTGCCACAATATGTTTTTTTTTCTCTCTGTATATGAAAGTTGGTAGATTAAAATTTGTATGGCCAGGAGAATGGCTAACTTCCTGTATGAAGAAGACATGCCGCCCTTGCAACCAGAACATTGTGTCTACAAGATTCTGTTCCAAAGCCTTTCATAATGTTTATTATTGCATTTTCTGATCATGGGTACCCTTAGAGATTGATCTGTGTCTTAGTTCCACACATCTATAAGGATAACTCATACCAAGCCACATTAAAAAGCTCACTCTGATGTCTTTTTTTGTTGATCTTGTGTATATAATATTTCTTAAAACTTAATAATAGGAATGGTATTTGTTTCCAAAATTATTTCCCCAAGTGGGATGGTGCTGCTTATTACCTATGTTTTAACTATATACATATATATGCATATATAAATGCTGCAATTTCTATTATTTCTTCTGGCTATGCTTCTGTTTTTCTCATTCCTCTCCAGAGTAAGTTATCAGACCTAATTTGGAAATATGAAAGCTCTTATCCAAAATGCAGCAATATTTCCAGGTGCAGTTTTATGGAACTGCACAACTATTTCTCAGAAACATAAAACAGTTGTTGAAAAATGTTTTAAAGTGCCAACAAGTTAGAGGTGTTCTGAGTTGTGCAGGGTCAAGCTCAGGTGAGCACAACCTCAAGGTCCACTTACCTTAGTGTTTACTCATGATGAGCCTCATATTCAAACTCTGTATAGTCTATAGAAAAGTCAGAATTAGGAAAAACGTTAATTCTGTGAGCTAAAAGCCTTACTTTACTCCATGTAAGCACTTGAAATATACCTCAATTATTTTTTTTACTACATTTGGCCTTTTGTTTTTGTTTAATATGTCACAAACCTTAAAAACAACCAGGACTCCCTCAAACTTATAGAAGACTTGGTGGAGAAAACAGTTCTTCATCCAGCCTTGATTTGATAAAAACAAACAAACAAAAAACCCACCTGATCTGTCAGTGCTTTACACACTGGAACACTGTGAGTATACAATTCTCTGCAGGTAGAATGAAGGTCATGAGATGGATCTGTGGCAAGGCCATGAACCAGTGATGTTAGAAGCCCAGGGTATAGCTTCCACACCAAGCCTTGGTGCATTTGCACAGAGGAAAAAAAGACCTCACAAAAGTTTATTCACTGAATTTCATCATTAGTAGAAACAGTTTGCTAGTTTCCTTTTATTACTTTAGCAATAATTTATTGAATACCTAGAGTTTTCTGGGATTATATGTCAGGTGTCAGTCTAAAAAAAATGTATAAAATCAAACAAATTCCTTCAATCTACAAATCATTTATATTCTTCCAAACATTTTGAAAAAGCAATTTTATTTTCCATTCTATTTATTTCTTTTGAAAACATAAAAGACTGCAAGACTGATTTTAATACAGACTGAGAAATATAAAAGTAACTTATAGAGTTACACATTAGTCTGTAACAGAACTAGGAAATAAACCCAGGCTAGTACTCTGCAAAACTGTAATACTTTCCATTATGCTGGCTTCTTTTGTTTGTCTGGGTGTATTTTTTGTTGTTGTTGTTTGTTTGTTTCCTATTTGTTTTCTGGCACAGAAATTGGCTGTATACTTCAGTTTCACCTGCCTCAGCTACTCAAGTGCTTAGCTTATAGGCCTTTGCCTCAGACCTGGACAATCTGCTTTTAATTTACTACAGCAGTCACCACATTTTCTCAGTGCTCAAAATCTAGCCTGTAGCCAACCTTTGTAAATAAAGTTTTATCAGAATACAGCCTTGCCTCTTTGTTTACACACTGTGACCTCTCTTACTATAAGAGCATTCTTGCAAAGTTGCAACAGTCACCATGTGGCTTGCAAACCCAAAAGAATTTATTATTTGGCCTGCTCACAGACCAAACTTGTTGAACTCTGATTTAAGACATTGTGTTTCCTCTTGAAAATAATAATATTAATAGAAGAGTCAGAAGAAAAATTAAAACCTTCTTTATTATACATTAGAAAAAAAACAAGACAAAGATTTCAGATTTTATTATCTCTATGTAGTGGTGGCATGTGCCTTTAATGCCAGCATTGGGGAAGCAGAGACAGATGAATCTCTGTGAATTTGAGACCAGCCTGGTCTACAAAGTAAGTTCCAGGACATCCAGGATTGTTACACATTGAAACCCTGTTTCAAAAAACCAGCACCACCACCAACAAAAATCCTTATTATTAAATACAATCCCAAGAAAGTATGAACAAGAGAGAATCCAGAATGAAGGAGGGGTGAATATAGGCAGTGTACTGCAGTGCATTATAGAAATACAGATATCTTTCTGAAGAAAAATACATTGGTTGTCAATCATACAGGATGTGTACAAAGGTAAAGGAGATAGTGTGAGAGCCAAAGCTGCATTTTAGGTTTTAATTACTATGCCTAAGAAATCCATAAAACAAAAATGTCTCTGATCTGCAAGTCTCCTAATCAAGGACAAATAGTTCGTGAAATGCTGGAGGCTGTTGTGTATGGGAATCAACAAATCCCACATTTCTCACTCTTCTAAGCAGGTTTTCTGGCTGTTCCTGGGAACTTGCTATATAGACCAGGCTGATCACACTGTAGGCAGGAATTTCACAGACAGGAAATAATACATCAGGATGTATGCTTGCCCCTGATTGGATGTAGGTTGGATGTAGGTCAGAATGTGTGCTTACCTCTGGTTGAATTTGATGGGAAATACTTAAGTATCTACAAAACTTGAATTGGAACCATCTTCTAGAAACCCAGGGATGGACCTGGCCAGGGCCTTTCCACCTGGCCAGTATTTAATGAAGTGTTTTTAAATTTGGCTTTAAATTGTGGTAGTGGTCTTATTCTTGCCTGGTGGTGTTAACAGTAGCTTAATCTGTTATAACTAAAAGACAGAATGACCATTATACCTTGGAAAAAGCAGAGCAGCCCATGATAGAAGACACAACAAAGGAGGTGGTGGTGGCAGCAGGGGACTTTGGAACTGCAGGAAGGGGTGAACCATCACTGTGACTTCTGGGAAGCAAGGCAACAGCTGAGATCCTAGGGACATAAAATGTCAAGCAAGCCAGACACGGAGAAAATGCTGCTCTGGGCACCTGCAACAACCAAGTTCATTCTTTTATGGTAATGTGAACAAAATCTCTTCACTTATTTGTCTTCACCACCACCACCACCACTACCCCCCAACTGCTGCTAGGATAAGTGCAAGTCTCTTAAGTCTCATCCTTGAAAATAACCAGTTGCAATCTTCTAAACTTTTCTGTGGGACTCTCAACTGAAGCATAATTCCTAAGGATTGAGTTAGTTGATCACAGGTCCTTATTCTGTCTCATTCTAGAATCCTCTCTTCTTGAACAGTTATTGTGCTAATAATATAGATTGTCATTCCTGAGGGGATTAATCCTTCAGTTTTGTAATCTTAACCCAACAACATAGACCTCATTGTAATTAAGGTTAATTATCTCAGCTTTTGTTATTTCACTGAGTTCAGACAGACTATCATAGCAGCTGAAATACAGTAGAGTAGTATAATGGTTGTTAATTATCAACTTGACAGTATCTTGGACCATCTAGAGGATAACTTCCAGCTACCTACTCAGGACTATCTAAGTTAGTGTAGCCTTTAGGCATCCTACAGAGAATTATCTTGATTAACTTAGGTAAAAGACCACTCCACTCTAGGTGGCACTAGTGTCCTGAGCTGTTAAAAAAAAAAAATGGACAAAATAACCTGGCATGGTGGTATTTACCTTTAGTATTTATTTTTAAAATTTATTTATTTTTATTTGCATTGACATTTTTGCCTGCATGTATATCTTTGCAATATCTTTGCAAGGGTGCAAGATCACAGACAGTTGTGAGTAGTCAAGTGGGTGTTGAAAATTGAACCCAGGTGTTCTGGAATAGCAACCAATACTGGTCTTAACCTCTGAGCCATCTCTCCAGTTCCCAGAATTCTTATTCAGACAGAATTGTTGAGCCTTAATATTTGCCTTTTTTAGAGTTGTCCTATCACAATCAGATTAAATATCTGAATTGTGGCCCAGTCAATCCTACTGTTTCAGGAAATAAAATTTTTATTAAGCTGCCATAAAACAGCTTTGATTCAGAGCACAGCATAGGTTACGGGCTGTGTGAGTCTATAATGTTTTTGTGAGGTTTCTAATGATATCAAAAGCAAAAATTCTAAACTACAGTTTTTATAATTAGCATTTCAACCATAATTTCATGTACTGAAGACCTAATCTTCTAATGTTATGTCTCATTTGTACCTATGAAAATTACCAATGGTGGACATTTTCATAATTGAGATGCCACAGCATACCAGATATTATTACCAGAAGATGCCTACACCAATTGCCTTTTCTAGTGCTTTCTATAGATTTGTAACAAGATGCGATTAATGAGATAGTGATATTAGCACTCCATTCAAGCTTGTTGGAAATAGCCTTGGGTCCAAGCTCAAGAGATCTGAATTGAAATTTGTTTTATAGAATTCTCCAAGTAATTCTTTATAGAATTCTTACTCTCTTGAATGCCCCAAGTAAATCTCAGCATATGAGGATCCTAGTTCTAGAAAACATATCCTGAGGCTAGCCTCATCTATTGTCAGGTAAACATATCCTGAGGCTAGCCTCATCTATTGCCAGGTAAACATATCCTGAGGCTAGCCTCATCTATTGCCAGGTAATCCCAATGAGATTGGAGAAACAGGAAAGTGAGGCGGAGACAAACATAAAGAGAAATGCACTGACAACTCACCACAAATACTGAAGCAAACACAATCTGGAAAATTACTCATATACTATATGTACAGATGAGAACCAGGGACTCATTACATCTTGGAACAGATCATCATTGGGAATGGCATAGAAAAAAAGGCATGCATTTTCTCAATCATCTATTTCCTATTTTGCATGGCAAAAGATAAACTCAAAGTATTAACTGCCTAGCACTCATAGATGTATTACCTTGCTCTTTAATACAACCACATGGGAAGCCATAGTTTCTTTGGATCTCATTAAATAATGTTGGGGTGCTAGAGCTCTTAGCTATTACTAAGCATTCAAGAAAGCCCTGTAGTATAAAAAATAAAAAAAAGTAAGTAGATAAAATGGGCATCTTAGAGGAAATAATGTAGGAAGTCAAAAAGGTTTTAAAATTCTAATAATAGTTACAAAAAAGACAAAGTCAATTAAAGGGCATTGCTGATTATAGCATTAAATATTTCACTTGAAACTATATTTCTTTTTTTTTAAAGATTTTATTTATTATGCATACAGTTTTACAGAAGAGGGTGCCAGACCTTGTCATAGATGGTTGTGAGCCACCATGTGGTTTTGCTGGGAATTGAACTCAGGTCCTCTGGAAGAACAGTCAGTGCTCTTAACCTCTGAGCCATCTCTCCAGCCCCTGAAACTATATTTCAATCATAGGAAAAAAAGGAGAAATGCTGTGGGATTAGTCTCTTGTATATTGTAAACATTTGTCCCTCCTATTGGTTTAATAAAATGCTGATTGGCCAGAAGACAGACAGGAATTATGGGAGGGGCTACCAGGCTAAGAAAACTCTGGGAAGAGAAAAGACAGAGGAGACATGCCAATGAGACACAGAGGAAGCAGGATGAAAATGCTGCACTGAGAGAAAATGTAACACGCCACATGGCTAAACAAGATAAGAACCATGAGTTAGTTTCAGAGTAAGAGTTAGCAAGTGATATGCCTGAAATATAGGCCAATCAACTTCCAATTTATATCAGACTTTGTGTGATTATTTGGGACTGGTGGTTCAGATCTCAGGCTACGCTAGGCCAGAAACTTTTTACTACTAATTTTTGTAAGTAAAGGACTTGAAATCATAAATTGAAAGTATCTATTTTACAACTACTATAGTCAGACGTTTCTGTCCCACCAGAAACTCTCAAAGATCCAGCAACTGCATTTCAAATAATTAACTCAGAGGCTTAATATTATTTATAAAAGCACAGCCAGTAGTTCAGGCTTATTACTAACTCTTACAAATTAAGTTAACCCATATTTCTTATCTATGTTTAGCCATATGACTTTGTACCTTTGCTCAGTCCAGCATTTTATCTTGCTTCCTCAGGGTCTGGCTAGTGTCTAATTCTCTGCCTTTGCTCTTCCCAGAACTCTCCTGGTCTGGTCACCCTGCTTTTACTTCCCACCTGACTACTTGGTCAATCAATATTTTATTAAACTATTACCAGTGTACACAGTGTCTTTACAGTGTACAAGAGCATTATCCCACATTTTCCCCTTTTTTCTTTTTAAAGCAAGAACCCCAAATCTAATCTCTTTTGTATAGCTTTTTTCTTTACTATTATTCATAACAACTTGTAACCAATACTCTAAAAAAAGACATATATTCATAATCCAGTTTTTGAGAATGTAGGAATAGTTATCTAGACTACTTCCTAATGATGGAATCGGGGGAGCTGGTAATCTTATGGGGACCTAAAGTAAATTTAGGGTTATGGACAAGTCCTAAGTGGAGTAGTCTGTGAAGCTGAATCATCTCAGTCAGCAGCCTTGAAACTGTTTTGGATGTAGAACTCAGAGGAAACTGCAACAGAGGTTCTCTGAAATGTTGGGTTATATGGCTCATCTGTTTCCATTGGATTTTTTCAAGGAGTCTTTCTCAGTCAAATATAGTTTTTCTTAATCCAGAATGAACCCATAGCCTCTCATTTTCTGTGAAAACAAAAACATAAACTCTTTCCAAAGTAACATATCTTTTCACTTAAATTTTGAAGTCGAAGCATTTTCAAAATATATGGGTTGGACTAATCCAGAGGCATTTATAATGAAACGTGTCTTAGAAGCTTTTGCTGTTCCTCTGTAGTCAAGAAAACTCAAAGACAACATAATAACATGCAATATCCAGACTCTCTGTGGTTTCCATCTTTACATGGCTTTTTTTTTTAACTTTAATTCTTTTTAAAGGACTTTCTCTATCCTTTTTCTTTTCTCTCCCAAACCTATGCCTATGTATATTTTAAAACACACTATAACCATTTAGAATTCTCTTGTTTTTTTGTTTTGGTTTTTGGTTTTTCTCTGAAGCTGTCTTTATTATATATCTCTACCTTTTCTGACCCCACCTTTAATCTGCTAACTGTAGTGGCTATGATTAAAGCCTCAGCTATGTCAATTGGCCCCATACAGCTCCTTGTACTTTGAGAGCTTAGCTTCATAGCAGAGAAACTGGCAAGAGCCATATTTACCACCCCAACTTTGGGGAAATTTAGGGTCGACACTGCCACCAACTAGATCACAGTTGCCCTCTGCTCAGAAACTTCATTTATGAGTTTGGCAGCAGGGCTCCTTAAAAGAGCCACAAGGTTTTTGCCAATAACCCTGAGTCAGGAAGCCTCTCTTAAAGAAGCCGTGCCTCTGCTTGCCGCAACAAACCCGAGCCCACTTGAGAAAAATGCTGCTACCAAGAAACTTATTCCCTTTTTTCCCTGTATGAACAGAAACCTTAAATCCATCATATGCAGCTGGTGCTTGTACTGAGGCTATTGTAAGACTGTGGGAACCCTTTGTGTTGCAATTCAAGTCTGAATGCCATTCTGTACCGTGGCCCACTTGAGAGACACAACTAGATAGATGGTTTTGGCTCTGTGTCTATGTTCTAAAACCTCTCTTTCTCTTCTTTCTCTTTTTGCCTTCTCAGGTTTTATATGGATGTACATATACCAAGTTTAAACACCATTTGTAGTCAAATTGCCTGGCTCTGGTTGGCCTTGAACTCACAGAGATCCACACAGATCTCTGCCTCTACCTCCAAGTACTAGATTAAAGGTGTCTAGATTAAGGTGTTCACCACTCCTTAACCTTCATACATAAATCTGTAGATGGCTCTCTCCTATTATTTTCATGCAAATTTTATTAGATATACAACATATCACCACTGACTACCTTAATAAACAGCGAACAGATGTTCATCATCCACATCATCTTGACATTTCAAAACACCTAGGACAAAGACATTAAGGATTTTCTGCCAGGAAGGGACTTTACATGCCTGACTAGAGAGTCAGACTTACCCAGTATGACACTACAACTAGAGGAAACAGTATATAATGGCTAGAAATTGCCAAAATAAATTTGGAGGGAATTCTATATCAGTCAACTTTTCAATCAAATATAAGAGTAAACTAAATACATGTTCAAATGTTAAAGTTTTGGTAAGTAGTGCTTTGCGTGTGTATGTTAGCTGCAGAAAAGAACTTCAGTAAAACACAGGGGTGTCAGAAATAGGGAAACTGAGTCCAGATGTCTAGAGATGGAGAATGAGTGAGAAAAAGAAAACTTTCATGCGTCCCTCAGATCCCAGGGCAGGAGCTATGGTTAAAGTACAAATAGAAAGGATGAGAAGGCTCAAGGAATGTGAACATGCTAGAAATGCTTATGTTTAGCTGTGCTGAAAGGCTACCATTAACAGATAATCCAACTGTTGGTAGCACTTGAGTGGTTGTAATTGTGTAAGCACTAGAGGCAGATCTGACTATGTTATAATTCGGCTGTTTCCTTAGGAGGAGAGATGAAGAGTGTGTGAGTGGTGTGGATGAAGGGAGGGCAGGGAGAACAAGAACTCATTGTTCCTCTTCCATATTAAATGTCAATTAAAAATCAAACATATGAAACACATTTTATATGGTATAAGCTTTTATTGTCAGTCTTTATAGCCTTAATGATGTTGCCATTAACTGTTTAGCATCATCTGGACCTGCCTTTTATTAATCACTAGATTGGAGCATTTGTACAATTATTTATGTTTAATTTCTCAAAATTCTGCCTAGCTTAGCTCTCTCATGGAGTTCAGTTATTTAAACAAACTGAGTCTTCACAGAATCTTTACGTTTAATTGGAAATATTGACAGCAATTATTTGGCTTCCTGCTGAAGTCTTTACCATGCATTTTATTATGAGCAGCTTTTCATAGTATTTTCCCAGACAGGCTGTAGTGGTTTATATTCACTCATCACACTAATGAAATACATGCTAAAAGATTAATTAAAATGTTTATTTTTTTAAATGGCCAGAGAGAAATACTTCAGGAGTTAGAAATGTCCTAAATGGCACTTACTAAAATCAAAAGAAAGGAAAATTTTTGTAATGTGGTATTAATCTCATTGTCTCCAAAAATAGCAAGAGTTTTTTATTGGCCTAATTTATAATCCATAGATAGCATTAGAGTGGCAATCACAGAAATATATTCTAGAGGGCTCAGAAAGTTAGAAAAATCAGTCATTGCTATCACTAGATAAGTCAATTAGCCAAAGCTATTTTACCCTTATATAAATGAGGCATATGCTGAGACTCAACAGTTAGTTATTTGAACACCATCTCTGACATGAATGCTGCCCCATCTCTGTCATGATTCATTTTCTCTTAAGGACACTGTGTAGAGGTAGGTTTAATAATATCTCTGTTAAAGAAGACAGAAATTTAATGAGGTTATGTATCTTGGCAAAAATTCTCAGCTGAAATGTCTACTTGGTCCTGATGGTCACTCACTTTGCCCACATCCCAGATCAGTAAGGAAGGTTTCACTGGTGAGCAGAAGGGGCATGTCTTTTCCCCCTCTTGCTACTGTTTCTTTAGTACTCTTCCTCTTCTTCTGTCCCTAAATAATCTTGTTGTTTTCTAGCTTTGAGGCTCCGAAGCAGTGGTTCTCTACGCCTGGACCAGCAAAAATAGAATCACTCAGAAGTTATTTTAGATATCTCAGACCTTTTGGATCAAGATGAGGAACAGTGGGTGTGGTTAACAGATAATTCTAAAGTTTGAGAATCTCTACACTTACTGGAAACTGTTCCTTATAGTTACTGTTGCTAAAGCCCTAACTCTGAAGTCATTGTCCTGAGTCCTTGTGCAGTTCTAATCTATGGCAATGAACACTTGATGATTTTCCCTCCTAAAACCATCTTTTATTATTTTGTGGGACATATTTTTATCTGATCGCACTTCTGAGGTGCTTTCACTACAGTGCTAGCTAGGTTTCTATTGCTGTGATAACAGACAGATCAAAAGCAATGAGAAAAACAAGGAGTTTATTTCATTTTATAGCTTGTGAAGTTGAGTCACAGTAGGAACTCAGGCAGGAACCTAGAGGCAGGAACCCGGAGGCAGGAACTGAAGCAGAGCCCATGGAGGATGCTGTTTACAAGCTTATTCTTCATGATTCTCTCAGCCTGTTTTCTTATACAACACAGGACCACTTGCCTAGGAATAGGGCTTCCCACAATGGGCTGGACCTTCCATATCAATTATTAATCAAGAGAATGCCTCACTGAGTTCCTAGTAGGCCAGTCTGAAGGAGATATTTTCTGAAGTGAAATGCTGTCTTGATGGGAGATTGTGAAAAGTTGAGCAGCTCTGTGTGATTTGATTTTCATGTTAACTCATATGGTACACAATCAATGTGAAGCTTTGTGTGTATGTGTGTGTGTATGTGTGTACCAAAACAAACATGAAATTTTAGAAAAATTTTAAATATGTTTATTAGTGTGTCTGATGAGTATGCACATGTATGATGACTAGAAGAGGGTATCAGATCCCATAGAACTGGAATTATAGAAGGTTGTAAGCCATCCTACATGGGTGCTAGGATCCAAATTCAATTCCTCTGCAAGAGCAGCAAGAGCTCTAAACCAATGAGTCATCTCTCCAATCTTACAGGAAAAAAAAATTAAAGACCTTTTTCTCCACAGAGAGTTTGAGGCCCTTGTGACTATATCAAATTAAAAAGAACTAATGCCAGAACTTAAAGTTTCTAACTGTCTGGCTTCCTCATACCTCTCAGATGGTGCTACTGACAACTTAAGCTCACATTTCTGATCCCTTGGGAGCTTCAGGGTCACTGCTCATCACAGCTAAGCCCACTGAAGGGACTTTTGAAATTTTACTAGCTCTGGACTGGTGGTGAACTTTAGAATGGGTTCCAAAGTTCGATGGGGAACTTTTGCCTTCATTCATATCTTTAACCTCAATCCCATTCTGGATCCTCCAGTGTATGGTTATCAACTTTGGAAATCTGTGCCAGTGCAGTGTTCCCTCTTGCTTAAAATACAGGTGTGTGTGGTGAGGTGGTGGTGGTGGGGGGTGATGGTGGTGGTGGTGGTTGGTTTCAAGCCTGAGATTAGACACACACAGTACCAGTGCCACACTAGAGTTTATTCAGGAGAGTTGTCAGATGAGAACAAAGGCAAAGAAGCAGAAGAGAAAAGAGAAAGACTTTCACATGGTTCCTTTTAAGAGAGCGGGTGGGCACAGATTTACCTAGCCATTCCTAGCCATTCCTAGTGGGATCTGCCGGTGCTATGTTGCGTTTACCACATGGCTGCTACATGCCAGGAATTTTTATTTTACCCAGTGCCATGTTAAGTTATTGGACTAGCACGTTTACCATGTAGCTGGTGTATGCCAGGAATCCTTACAGTGAGTGCTGCTGCTGGTGGGTATGGGTGTGTTGGATTCATTTCCACTTTCATTTAAATCAATAATCATCAGAGCCAGGAAGAGTGGTAGTGCAAGCAGGTGATTCCAGAATTTGGGAGGTGGAGGCAGGAGAATCAGGAGTTCAAGGTCAGCCTTGGCTGCACACAGTCAGGGTTACATGACACTCTGTTTCAAATATCTACTGAATTATAGGGTTCCAGACAAACCTGTACTTCAGAGTGAGACTGTCTCAATAGAGACAGACAGACAGGCAGGCAGATAGACAGATACATAGATAGATAAATAGATAGATAGATAGATAGATAGATAGATAGATAGATAGATAGATAGATAGATGGATGGATGGATGGATGGATGGATGGATAGATAGATAGATAGATAGATAGATAGATAGATAGATAGATAGATAGATGTGCATGCTGAGTGTGGTAGCTAATGACTATAGATAGTGTCAGAACTCACATCAAACAGACAAACAAAAAAATCACATATTTGACAGATTTGTTCAATGTTCAATAGTCAATTCATTGAGCTGCATTTTTTTAAACGTTTCACTTTGATTGTTGGCCACATCAAGCCTGTCAGATGACTTACCAGGCCACCCACTCAGTTGGCTGAGGGTCAGTTTCCTGTGTAGTTCACATTGCAGATGCTGCAGCTCTTTTTTAGGGCTCTCCATTTAAGAGGTAAATGGAAGGGCTTTTCCTTGATTCCTCCTTCACATACCTCTGTAGGCTGTTCTCTGTGTTGGCTCTACCCTGCTTGTGAGGAGACTCTTAAAACCTCTCCATCTTATAAACAAACAGCATGTGCCCAGGGTCATCCTTCAGTTGGTGCTCCCACTTTTCAGAGGGATGCAGAGCCATCAGCAAGTACCACCTTTCCTATAATTGGATCATGTCTCTGATCACAAAGGAAATTCTTTTGGTGAAGTTTGGAAGAGGAAACTGGTCTGCAACAAAATGGCTGCTTTTACCTGTACTTATAGTGCCAATTAGCATACCACAAAGACCACAGGACCACCAGCTCCACCCAACGTATTGTTTCCTGTTGGCGCCTTTGTTTTCATTGCAGAAAAGGACCACAGCAGCTTGTGATTGGAGAAGACTGTGGTGAAGAAAAAGAGGAAAGAAGAGATAAGACAAGAGAGGACAGCATGCATGAACAGTGCCAGTCTGTCTGCCTTGACCTTTATTCAGCACTTTACCATCTCAAAGCACGTTCAAGTATACAGTTTTTTCTGTGTTCACCATAAAGTAATGCATTTTCAGGGCCCATTTTATGTCCCTCCTTTTTCTGATTAAAGAAATTGAGGCTTATAAAATTTAAAGAACTTCCTGTAAGTCATGGAATAGAAGCAGTGAGCAAAAGAATAGGGCCCAGAAACCATCGCTCAACTTGGATTCCTTCACTTGGCCCTGACTCCTGCACAGTTGCTTTTTGACATTTTTGCCTAATAGAATACTGGCCAAATAGTTTCACCAATGTTTCCTTTCAGTAATGAATTTGCTTCTAGCCATGACTTCTCTGCTCTACTCATATAGTTAAATGACCTTTTAAATTTTTTCCGTACAGCTCATTGAACTCTAAAGTCTTAAAAGCAGAGGCCAGGTCTTCCTCATGTTCTATGCAGTTGTATTATGTGTCTTCTGGCACTCACCAGACCCCCATTTCATTCTTTCTTTGGCTAGGGTTTTCCTTCCAGTGCTTTGGATACAGCCAGTGAGCATCCACCATTGGTCACACCTATCACACAGTCCAGAGGTTCAGGCTGAACTTCATAAACCCATACACAAACTCAGCAATGAGAACAGTGTCAGACTATTTAAACAATAAATGCAATTGTTCTAAAAAAGGGCAACATAGTGTTTCTTCTAGTCTCTTTTCTCCATCACAGGCAGCTCGCAGAGCCCATTGTCTGTGCTAGAAGTGGGTGATGTCCCCTGTTTTCTGCTGTACTCATCATCTGGAAAATTTGACTGTACTCTGTTGAACATGTGCTAAATGATATTATAATTCACTCTTCAGCCAGAAGGTAAAACTTAAGACTGTGTTGGGAAAACCTTCATGAGAAGACTGCAACCCCTTTACATGTGTAAAACTCCCCCATCAGGGGGTGGGGACCCTGAAACTTCCACCAAAGCACATGAAAATGACATCAGTGGTCTGTTTCCCTGCCTCATAAATGAACCAGACCTAGGCAGAGACATTCAAGCAATGTTAGTTCTTGTCAAGCCAAGACAAGGCTTGACATCTGTTAAATCATTAAAGATACAGATAAAATGTTGACCAAAATGGAGGACAGAAAGAAAGTATGGATGACATGTATTAAGTCCCAGAGTCACAGGCCAGAGCTGATTTACTCTTAGATTTGGAAATATCACAAACCTTCTCAAATTCAAGTTTGACCTCACTTGTAATACACACATGTAAAAGGACTATGGGAGTCTGTAATAGAAAGCTTTGGGGCTTTGAATATTGATGATGTTGTTTCCAGAAGAAAAGGTATTGTTTGGTGCCTCACATCCTCATCTTCTTCCAGGCAGCTTATTTCAATTTTGTGAAGTATAATTTGCTCTGACATCTAAGAGAACGCTGTCCTTGAAATCACTCCGTAAGAGCAAACTGAAACACTACTTACAATTATTCCAATTTTTATTCCCAGGTAAGCAGGAGATTAAACTTTTTCTTTCCTGTGGGCATAGTGTCTTTAGAGGTTTCCTTCTAAGCTTATGACAAGGATAAAGTAAAACAGTTATCAAATTCTTTTATTTTTTATTTTCCTGGAAAGAAGAAAACACATTTCTCCTGGTTTCTATGGCTTTGGAGTCAACTTCTCATCCACAAAAAAATTGAACAAGAGCCCTAGGAATCTGTCTGGACTGAGGTGATGGAGAAGCAATGTTTTCTCCACACGTGCTTCTCTTTTCTCAGAGAACTTAGATGTAAAGATCTGGACAACATAGCAACATAGGTATTGAAAGTTAATCTCTAGGTCCTCAAATCAAGGAAAGATACTCAAAGCCACCTGACCCAATGGTATTAAGTTACTCTACTACCATATGGATACAACTTACATTGGTTACACCAACAACTGTTGGATACACCTTAGCATTTAATATCATGACTGATGAATGACTTTTTGGAATGCTGACTTTTCTCAAACTGGCAAGAATAAAACTAGTATGGTAAGCATGCGATAAAAACAGATGAATGTGCATCCAGGGTCCTGAGAAAGAACAGAGACCAGTCTTCATACATGGGTTCATCTGGACTTCCTATAGCTACAAGGAAGTACAGAGAAAGTACCAGCCAGTGAATGAGGGGACTTTAGTAAGGATGGTCACAGTGCCTGAACTCATGTGTTAGTTAATTTTCTGTTGTGATAAAATGCCATTACCAAAACAACTTAAGTGTTTGTTATGGCTTACAGGTCCAGGAGTCCATAACATTGGGGAAGAAATGCAGTAGGTCACCCTGACTGGATACTGGTTGATCTCTTCTGTCATCTATACAGTAATACTAGTTGGCGATGGCCGACAGAACATGTGGCAAAACCACAAACTCTCAGAGCCCACCTCCAGAAACATATTTCTTCTAATAAGGCTGCACCTCCTGAATGTTCTAGCCTCCTAAATAGCACCACCTACTAGGGACCACATGTTCAAATGCATGGGCCTGTGGAGGGTATTTCTCAGTCAAATTGCCACACTCACGGAAAGGAACTTTCATTGCTCTGTGAGAATGGGGTTGGGGAAAATAGGAGATCTCATAGCAAGAGGAAGAGGCTAGAAAGCAGGACTTGGTGAGTAGAGCCTCAATCTAACACAAAAAACCCGACCTTGTACTAGGCCCTGAAATGGGCGGTTTTCTAATACAGTCTCAGTAGCAAAATCAACTTAGTGGCAGACACTTTAGAAGTATCAGTTTTCCATGGAGGGAACATGTGAACACCAAGCCAGACAGCCTAGGCTGAGGATCTGGGCTGGCCATAGCAAGAAAGGCTTCTTTTTGGCAAGTGCTAGGCACTGAGGCAGGGACACAGCCACAGCTCTAGCAAAAGCCAGGAAGTAAGTTTTTGTGAAATTCACTGTGTTCCTCTTCCTCTGAGATTTCTCTAGAGAGCAGTCTCTGGTTCCGGCTGTCATCTTTGTCTGTAAACTGTTAGAGGAGTCCGGAGATACTCAGTTTCTAGGTGCTCTTCCTTTTCACCTCCCTTCCTCTGGTATAGCTGGAGTGTACAAAAGAAAATGTCACAAGGGCAAGCAGGAATTTTTTAAATGCCCCTCTTCAGGATCTGATAGACTCCTAGCTGCCTTCATGGCATACCCAAGACCAGAAAGGCACAGCTCAAGACCTGTTACACTTCCCCATGGTGCCTCTGCTCTCTGCTACCATTAAACCTGCTCCTTTCCAGCTGTACCTGTGTCCAAGCTAAGAACTGGACCTGCCATCTGCCCTGGATGATTCAACCCATGCTTTACAGAAAGATTTAGCCTAGAGGGACTCTCTACTAAGACAGCAGCATTGCCAGACTGTGGCACACTGCTAGCCTTATTATGTCAAAGTAGCTGACAGATAACATTTTATTTTACTAAAAATACTTATCAAGGAGGATCTGTACACAGAGGAGGAAAGGTCCATTTTCTTTAAGAACGTAGCCCCCCTGCAGAACTATGCTTGAGGAAATGACTCCACATCCAAGCATGTATGAACAGCACTTATTAGACTTGGTAGATTATTAAAATAAAAAGAAAAAGAGAACAAGAAGTTAGGAGGGGCATGGAGTTGGAGGAGTTAGTGGAGGACTGAGGGGTGAATATGATCAAACTATATTGCATGCATGTATTAAATTCTCAAAAATTAATAGCAATAGTATACTAAAAGTATTTTAGGGGGATGATGTAGTTAGTGGTGGGCCATTTTCCCAGCATTCACAAGGCCTTAGGTTCTACACACAGCTCCATGTCCAATGAATGAATAAACAAACAAATAAATAAATAACAAAGTGCTGAGTGCAGTGGTGAGTTTGAAGCAATCTTGAGCTACAAGAAACTCTGTCTGAAAAAGGGGGGTTGTAAAACATCATGGGAAGATAGGAGATTTTAAGTGTTCAAGTAGAACCATGCATGGGAGTTAATTCAGACAAAAACCTCTCAGCTGGATTGTGAATTAAGCATCACAAAATGTTGCTGCTACATAATAACACTGCATTCACATCATCAAAAGACATTTGATTATTTCTGGGGATCATGGAACCAGTGACAAAGCCAGCAAGGTTTGACCTCCATTTGCTCATTTCAAGCCCCCATGGCCATTTTCCCATCCTACCACACCCCTCTGCTGGTGCTACCTCAAGTGGAAACAAGGTATCTGCTATTCTGTATTCAGAGGATGGATGTATACACATCAGGAGACTTCTGACTTCAGGGAACTTACAACCTAGCTAGCTGGAAGGAAGATGTGCATGTATTTCTTTAAGCTTAAGGTTGAATTAACCTTGGGAAATAGACTGAAATGCACTGGGTGGATATTTAACCCATTCTGAACCTGCAAGTTTCAGCAAGAAAATGATGGACCGCCTATGTGTGCTCAACAGATGGAAAGGAAGAGGGAGGGAGGGAAAAACACTTGAAGGGAGAATCTTCCCAGTGAGTCAACTCCCATAGTCCTAGTGGGTGGATCCAGGACAGAGAACTCTTTGTACAACTCAACCCACTTCCTTGACTCAGCATTTCCAAATGTCAGAGAACAGGGGCAATGAAAATTCACCTTTTTCCCTAGGTTCCAAGTCTTCCATTATCACAATACTGATGTTTTTGTAATGGCCCACAAAATCACGGGGACACTGTTTTTCCCAAATACTCAGATGTACCTAGTCCCACTGGGAACTCATTCATGGAATAGCCCATACTACATGAAGGCAATCCAGACCAACCTATAGGCTGCCACACAGAGGCCAGGTGGGCAGGCACTCTCTGCACTGACAGGCCTCAGACATAGAAGTGCCCTCAGACTTCACAGCTGCCAGAAAGAAAACTGGAAAGTAGCAGTTGAGGGACAGAGGACAATTAAAACAGCAGGGACAAGCGTGCTTTTGAAGACTCTTAGGCTAGGTGTGTTGGTTCAGGCCTATTAATCCCAGCATGGAAGTGCCTGTGAGTTTGAGGTCAGCCTGGGTTACAAGGAAGACCCTGTTGAAGAGACATTTTTGGGGTGTCAGTCTCTTGAATGTCCTTTCTATAAATCAAATGCCTTCATATTATATGGAGTATTAGGAAAGAGGAAGAGAGGGAGGGAGGGAGGGAGGGAGGAAGAGAGAGACCTTAAGCACCAGGGGTTGCTGTTCTTTCTGAACCCTAAGAAAAGAGGCCAGCACTGAATTCAAGACTGATTCCTATAGAAGGGCTCCTTTGATTTATGTGCAGCCAAGTAAAACCACAACCCAGGAAATGCTAGGTGAGACAGGGCCAGGTGATTCCCTAATGGAGCAGCATCCAAGACATACCACTCCTGCTGCTCTGCCGCTTTTGACCTTGTCATCATTGCCAACTTAGGGAATATATTCCTCAATATAAAGAAATGATTTCTCCTTGTATGATGAGGGTTATGCTTTACTTCTTACCCTTGCTTCTAGGAAGCTCAGAGGCAAATTTAAAGTGTCCCTTTAATAAACTGCTGTCCCGTATGCACATAGGGGCTCTTGTTTTCTTCTCTTCTTGACTCTGCCTTCTGATTTCAATTTTATGCAGTCTTAAGTTTTTGCATAGCATTTACATGCTTGTTTCAAGTATTCTCGCAAGACATCCCCAAACCTTAGCAGACTAAAGTAAAGCATGCATGACATTAAAAAAAAATAACAATTTACCTGGGATGTGCCTTCATCTGTTTCACCATACAGATTTTTTAGTGCTTTGAATTCTACTGCTCAAAAAAAAAAAAAAAAAAAAAAAAAATCTGAAGAAAAATCAAGACACCATCTGGCCATCTTTAGAAAGACAGAGGTAGTTCAGGTCTTTGATCTGCATTGCACATGGGCTGGAAGAGGGAGCACGGACCAATCTCTCTGACACAGACAATCGCTCGCTTTATTAAACAAGTGTCTTGTATTACACACAGAGAGCATGCATTATGTGGATGCACACGGAAAAGTTAGAAAGAAAAGTAGATACGGAGTGAAGGAAACTCTGGGTATGAAACGTTCACATCACAGCTGTTTCTAATAAAGCCCTCTAAATGCAAGCTTATTTCCACAGCATAAACTAATGCAACTGGAACTGCCTCGAAATGTTTTATTTATTTTTTTTTAAATATAAAATATCAGAAATAACTGTGCGACGGAGAGGGAGAGTCCATAACCATTGCAGATGCCCACGCTGTAGACAGGTTACTTTGCATTCTTATTTTAGTATATTATCATTCAAGAGCCAGGCAGTCTGTCACTGTTGACCTTGTACTAAAGTTGTGAATGTGACTATGAAAAGAGAAGAAAAGGGCTGGGGCAAGCGGAGAACCACGCTAATGAGAGAAGTGACAAAGGTCAGGTCATTCAAGTTTGCAAATGATGGCAGGAGGCTCTTTCCAGGTTGTTGTATGGGGAAATGAGAACAGGACTTGACTGCGAAGAATCCCTTAGCTGGTCCAGCTTGATGAGACTAGGGTCTTGGTCAGGCTCAGTTAACCCTGAAGTTAACCTTCACACCGGTGTAAGGAAAGAGTGAGTGTTTAAACATCCCACGTCCCCCTCCAGTTACCTTTTTAATTTCCCACCGTCTTCCTCCACCCTATGTAGAGGTTCCAATGCAGCTTTACATTTTTGTAAAAAATGAAAGATTGTGAGTTTTTCTCAGTGTAAGTTGGATCCAACAGTCAGAGGCCATGGCCTTGACTGGGCTGCTTCTCTAACTCACAGCCCTCTGCACCCTGCTGAGCTTCGCTTTCAGGGGGGCTTGGATTTCCTGGGTCCCAAGGGGTCCTCGCCCTGTACTGGACACGGGCAGAGCCCAGGTCTGCAGAGGAATGTCAGGCAACTCTGTTTCACTGAGAGTCAGGCTCTTGACTGCGCCGACAATTGTCTCCAGAGGGCGCCCTAGGCAAGGACCCTGGTTCCAGGCTAGGCCTATGGGCTGGCAGCAATTGTGTGTGAGGGAGATAGAGGCCTTATGGCCCCCAGTGCAGGATGAGTCTTCAGTGTGTCGCCTCTGTCTGCCCTGGGCCAGGAAGGACTGGAAACAGCCACCCAGAGGGATGGTTGACGGGATGATCTCCGCCACCCCTTCCCTTCCGGGACCCCAGTATACTGTCCCACCACCACCACCGAGCCCTCCATCCTGGCTGGGATTATTATTTAGGCTGTGTGGTGGGGAGCTCCGTTGGGTCTTACCACAAGCACCCGAATCCTGAAGCACGCGGAGGTCAAGGCATTGTCCCCTCTTGTAGCCCTGGAATGTACAGGGTTCCTTGATTTGGGCCAGGCCCCCAAGCTAGGGTGTTATAGTTTGTGCCAGGCCGGAGCGATGTCGTGCTTCCGGGCGGGGTTAAGGCCCTAGATATCTGGGCCGGTCCGGAACTAGCACGAGCTGTTTCTCGAGACCCAGACCCTCGGGTCGCATCCTCGAACCTCCCTCCGCGGATGACCCTGCGGACATGCAGTCCTGGTGAATTGCAGTCACGCCAATGGTGGTAGTGTTGCCCACCGGGGAACACTTCTCTTAGAAGTTCAGTTCTGCATTCAGTATTTGGAAGCCTTAAAAAAAAATTTTTTTAGGTAATTCTTTGTTCAAATGTGCAAAGGGCACAACAGCCCCTTTTCCCCAACCCCGCACTGCATTTCTTTTCTCTCTTTCCGGCGGTCACTGTGGGTGACCTAAGGAGAATCTGCAGCTGTTTGCATGCAGCACACCAGTCGGCTGAGTCTTAGGGTTAGGTGGCTTTGTGGGCTCCAAAAGTTTCTGAGGTTTTGAAGTGCATGCGCTGTTAGCCGAGCTCCCTAGTCTGTGCTGACCTGCAAGCTTGGGTAACCTGGGACCACCTTTACGTAAATCCGCAGACAGGCGCTACTGACAGTCGGCGGCAAGAGACAAAATCTGTACCCATTGTGCCCACTGCGCGCCGGGCACTGAGAGGGCCTCCTCGGCTGAGCGACTCACACGCGCGCGCTTCACTGCGGCCTCCACGCGCCACGCAGGCAGCCTGCTGGGCTCCAGGTTCCGCTCTCCAACAGGTGCGCAGGCCGAGGCGGGGGATCGGGACCACTCTCGGTCCCAACTGATCAAACAGTCCAGGAGACGGAGGCTGGCTTCCAGATCCGGGAAAGGAGATGCCAACTAAGTGGGAGCCTGGCTCCGGGGATAAGGTGCGTGCGCTACGGAGGAGAGGCGCCATCGGGCTGCACAGGGAAAACCTGCACGGATATCAACTGCCCAGATGGCCTCCCTTGGTTATCCTAAAAGGGCTTCCTGGCAAAGAGCAGAGACAAGTCTCCCTTTCAAGGGACGGCAAAGGGATCAGTGGAGAGAGTCCTGGCTGACATTCTTTCAATGCTCCCATCTCCACCGCTCCAGTTTTTGGTTACACACACACACACACACACACACACACACACACACACACACACACCCCTGAGAACTGTTGATGGCGAATTAATTAGGGCTCACTAAGGAGTAGCCAGTCATTTCTCCCCCACGCCACCCATTGCGCCCCTTCAAGGGATGACTTTAAACTTTCTGTCCCTCCAGTCCGACTCCCATTTGGGCCGAGGCTTCCCAGCCATGAGAGTTTGCTGCTGCTGCTGCTGATCAAGAGACAAGTGGGCGCAGGGCAGGGCATGAACTCTGATTTATGATCTAGTGGGTCTCTAGAACCCCAACGCTTTGGCTGGGTTAATTCTTGTCATTGTCCCTCATCAGGTTGAGATAGTTTGAAGTTTGGGGCGGGTTTTATTTATCACCGCACACATTTGAAATACAGTGAGACATAAAAATAACTGACTCTGGGACTCTGGCGGAATATTGGAACCGTCGGGGAATAATTTGGCTAACTGACTTGGACATTTCACCTTCTAAACAGAAATGCAGCTCTCAGTCAAACTGTAAATCAGATTGTCTTCAGCAAAGGGGTGAGGGGAGACACCAAGACCAGAAAGAACAGAAACTGAAATGAAAGAAAATGCAGATATTGACCCAAGCAACTCAAGCTACAGAAAGCTTGGCTGGATTTTAGTTTCAGGTGTGGAATCTCATAGGGAATGTGAATGCCTAAACGTTTGTTAGCCAGATCGGTCTACGGAATTTTAAGATAACCCAGGAAATTAAACGTAACAAAACCAAAAAAACATTTCATCCGTTTTGTATCAATACTAAGCTATAAATGATGGCTTTAAAACAAGTAAACAAAAACACCCTATTATGCTTACTCTGGGTGGAAACTGAGGTGCCCTTCTAGAGACCTAATTATACATGGAATTAAAGAGACAGGCGACTAGCCGGGGGTCAGACTAGATGGGATCTCAGGAAAGAGATTTAAATTTTGATAAAGAGAAATTTTCCTTGCAATACTCTTGTTCCCAACTTGTGCTGGATCTTGGGAATGGATTTAGATGGCCTTTCCCGCTTCCCGGGGATTTCTCTCTCCATCTACCTGGAAGTCCCGAATCTAAACGCTCATTTTCTTACCGCCGCGTAGTACAGAGTGATCAAAAACCTCCGCAAAGCAGGAACTGGAAGAACAAAAGTCAATCCAGGCAGCTACTCAACAACCGATCACAAAGGAGAATGCAAAATACAAGTCACTAAAACGTCTTCCCAGGAAGGAAGCATCTGTTATTATTTTGCATTATGTCTCTCTACCCACCCTCCAAGGAAATTTCTTTGGAGCTCCAGCCTGGACACGGAGACCAGGACTTTTTTCTTCTACTACGGAAAAACAAACGTGATTTTCTTGATGGTAACCTATAGCAATAGTACCTGTAAGCACCTGCTCCATTTTTAAGGCATTTAAACAAATACATATACTTTTAAAACTCATCTTTTTAAACCAAAGCCATTCACATAACTTGGTTAGAAAATGTCTTTAAATAAACGAGAATAAGAAATTCATGTCTCTTTTTAAAAGCCACACAGTTAAGTTTTAATTTAAAGATAACACAGAGACTTAAGGTAGACAAAAAAAAATATCAAAATGACAACAAATCACTTTTAGTAGCTCTGAAACTGTGCTGGAAGGTCTCCTGGGAGTAGCTGGTTCTTAGGCTCTGTTAATAATACTGAATGTACAATTTAAATTATTCTTGCAATCAACACACTTCAAAAATTTTTAAATAAAATAATAAAGATTAAAACACATTTTGATAAAAAAAAAAAAAAAAGATTTAGCCAGGTGCTGTTTTTTTGTTTGTTTGTTCCAAATTGAATCGATGTGGTATTGAATCGGTGTGGTATTGAATCGGTGTGGTATTGAATCGGTGTGGTTTTGACATTTGCAAGGCAGAGTTCTTAATCGGATGGTGTTTTGTTTTCTATCAGTTCCAAGCTAGTTTTGATCAGATTCATTTATCTGCTCCAGAACAGGAACTCAAGAAGTGTAACTTAATCTGCTGGGCACCTTTTTCCTGTGTTGTGAGTGATCTTTTGCCAAAATGACCTGAAGTCCTTTTCAGGATAACCAGCTGGGAAATAAAACAAAAATATTTGTCTTTCCATACATTTATTTTTATTTGTTAGATGGTCGCCTCCTTTACTTTTAATGAATCATGAAGAAGAGTTCTTTCTCTTTGAATCTCAACCCACAAATATTTTTAAAAACATATATTTCAAGAACTAAATCTACAGATGTAATACATACTGTGAACCCTATAAAATGCGTTTACAATGCTGACTTAAAAAAGAAATTTATAACTTTCATATGTACCTTCCTTGTGCAATAGGCAACCACCATATGTTTCCGACTTCCATAATTCAGTTTTCCTGGACATCTGTAGCAGGTAGTGAGTGCTTCTTAAAGTACATTTTGGGTAATTTGAGAAGGAACCACACTGAAGACTAAAGGTGAACATAAAAAAAGGTTTTCTTTCTAGAAATGCTAGTTACTATAACTGTTTCACCTGTGATAAGTGGTTACGCCTTCTTGATTAATGTGACTGAATTTAGAATTTGGCAGTTTAGAAATGCCATTGTGAGTTTGCTGAAGATTCTTCACAACCACTTCGAAAGAATCCAGTAGAGTTCCTCTTGTTATCTCCAGGCCTTTAGCCTTTTGCTTGAAGATTTTTATTGACTCTACCTGAAAATCCAATTTGGGAGCTGGAGATATGGCTCAGCAGTTCCCAGCACTGATGACAGGCACTTAACAACTACCTCTAATTTGACTTCAGGGGAGCCCAACACTTCTGTCCTTGGGCAACTCCATTCATCCGCACATTCATAACTAAAAGCAATTTAAAATATTTTTAAAGAGCCAATCCAATTTGGACATATATTCCAGTATGTTTTATTTTATATATTTTCAGATTTTTGTAATAAAAAGGAGAGACTACAACATTTTTCACTTTGACTACTTAATTGTTCATATGCACTTTTTATATAGTAGAAGACTTTGTCTGACTCAAAGAGGAAACAAAACAAAATATATGTCATTGCTTTTGGTCCAGTTTCTGCCATGTGCTGAAAGATAAGGACCATATCCAATGCTGCTTTTCGATAGCTTAATTTGTTTTATACACAATTGTAATACTACTCTTACATTAATTTGAAGCTCCAGAAGTCACATATGTAAAAGTGAAAAGTCTCTTTGCCAGAATGAAATAGGAATAAATTCCATCCACGTTTTTTGTTGTTGTTTCAATAGATTACGTGGATGTGCACAGAAATTTTATTGTTTGAGAACAGTGGGCATCTACCAAGGTGCAAAACAGGTATCAATACAGGATACCACAATTTTTAGAGTAAGCCAAATACTTAAAACTTGGCATAGTAGATGGAGCCTTTGCTTCCTTGTGAGGACTTGTGGCAGGAAGATCACTTGGGATGGGTGTGAAGGCCAGCCTGAACACATCCTCTTATCTCCAAACCAAAGAAATCTGAAGCGATAAAACGGGGATTATTAAATGGGGCCTATGCTTTCAATCCATGCAAAGCATTTGTTTAACTGGCAGCCATAGGTTGGTTGCCTCAGCTTACAGGGAGAAATGGAATCAGTTCAAAGACTACGAAGTTACATAAAAAAATGAAACCAAGACTTTTTATAGCGCAGACTACTTCCCAGTAACTAGAGAATAATATATTATTTTTTGTTGTCTTTGGTCCAAATCATTGCTATACTTGTGTTAACAATGGCCAGCCACTCATCTTCCTGTGTGATTTGCATGGCCTCCTTCAGTCCATTTTATTTTAGAACAGGCATTAGAAGATAGTGTACTTCGCATCTTTGAGATAGAAGGGGGGACCCCCTTCCTCAGTTACTGTCTGAGACAGAGCAGATATATCTGGAAATAGTTTGAATGAGATGGAATGAGGGAAGTTATTCACTGAGCCAGTGTTTTCTTCTGGCTGGGTATCTAAGGTTCCTTATCCCTTAGGTTGGGGGAGTGAGGAAGGAAGATGGATTTGCACTCAGACTACCCTCGATTTGGCTCACTGGAAACCACATCTCGCCAGAGCACAAGGGAGAAGCAAATCTGTACGGAGAAGAAGCTCTGGATGACAGCTGAGCCCTGCTAGGTTGGGTTCTTATGCTGTTCTTAGGGGGTTCTTAGGTTCATTGAAAACATGAACTATCAGCTAATTGTAACTAAGGGGAGACCCATTGTTAGGAGACAATAGAAGAAACGTGTGAGGGGTTGTTGTATAAAGTGTGGGGAGTTGGTTTTGAATCAGAGACTGGAGCCAGCTGAAAAGAACCCCAGTTTTCTGCTCCCCTTAGCTTTGAAGCTGCCTGTTAGGAGCCTTGCAGCCCAGCCAGCCTCGATGTACTTAGGAAGCCTTGGTCAATTCATGCAGGTTATGAATTGTTTCCATTAAACCGGATTAGAGAGAGGAGCAAGGATGCCAGTGCCCAGAATGCAGAGAGGTGGGAGCAGAAAGCGAGCGGTCTCTAGCGGGTAACTGTGAGAGATTTTGATGTAGGGTCTGGAATTAAGATCTCCTTCTGCAGTCCAGTTACAAAGTAACAACCAAACACCCTTCGCTCTTGATGTTTCTAGTTATACAGTCGTTCTCCCTCATACCCTTGCCAGTTTCTATGTTTTTCAATCTTTTAGTCAATATTAAAATATCTTTTTTTTCATGTGTACGAAGGATCCAAAGACTATCGCAAGTGCCCGAGTTCAGCTGACTGTTCACTTCCCTGTATCAGTATATCAGGTTTCTACTACAAGAAATCAAACGTAAAGGCTTGAATATTTTATAGTGATTGTGAAGTGTAAAATTAAAAAAAAAAAGACTGCCTAGTACAGACTGAAGTCTGGACAGTGGGCCTACTTTTAGAAAACCATTAATTATTTATAAAAATAGGTGTCTTATAAATTAGGTAAAATGAAACAGCAAGTGACACGCACACACACGGTCGTGCAAGCAAATTCCAAGCTAAAATGCATTCTGGAAGCAGACAGAGAGAATATTTTTCTTCATTTATTTTTGTTTGAAAAAGAATGTTTACTGCATTAAGAGAAGCAGAGAGCAGAAGATATCCTTTTAAAAACGTTTACCCTTCCTTTCAGGATTGCCTCACCCCCACCCCTGCGCGCTGCCCTGTGGAACTTTGATTTCGGCATAAAGTTGCCCTACCCGACCCCCAAATCTGTACACACCAAGATTTTTCTGCCTCTCTTTAGCTACAAGTTCGCTCAGGCTGACTCCGTCCTTAGCGTGGCTTTTATTTAAAATAGTGTTAGGCTGGGGCTGGGAGAGGGCTGAATACTGTTTCAATTCTAATCCTCTTTAATGTAAGAAATACAATGCGAAAAGATCTTTTCTTTCCCCACATTATAAGCACACACTTTCTTCACTTAGATCTTTCCCAGGTGCTCAGGTGCACGCGCGCGCACATATACATACACATACACATACACACACACACACACACACACACACACACACACACACACACACACACCAACAAAACACCTGTAAGGGAGGTCACAGGTGCTAGTGAATACAGGCGCAAACAGACAGATTCTCGCAAATGAGACCCCAGGATTCAGAGGTTCCCAGGACCTTTCTGCTGGAGATTTTCGCCATTTTCTAGTGTGCGCTCTCAGCAGGTGGAGAAAGATCCATAGACCATGGCTGGAAACCCCTTTTCTTTGAATGCTCAACCTACTGGTCTAGTTTTTCTGTCTGGCCCATGATGAGGTTCTCGGCCAGCTTTCAGGGATATTGATTTGCAACCCAGTGGGGAACCAGCTTGCCCTCAGTCTGAGAGCTGGAGCCCAATTCTGGCAGTAGGTCCTGGAGCTGAAGCCTGATTTCAGCAGCAGGTCCAAGAACCTAATTCCAGCAGGCGAAGGAGGCAAGTGACTCTGCGGCCCTATAGCTACAATCTGCAAAGCCCAGCCTGGCCCAGGACTAAGGGAGCTAGCGCCCCCATTCTGCCCTGAGCGCCCTGCACACACTTGTACGCGTAGGGGCTACTTTTATTTTTGCTGTTAGTTTGTACTATTCCAGATGTCCTTAAGGTCTGGCTTTCCAGTTTATTTGTTATGTGAACTTAGTCCACATTTTGTGGCCTGCGCCTCCAACTACCGCGGGTAAGATCTCAAGAAGAGGCAGAGAAACGGAAGAGGACTTGGGGGCCCTGTGATACTTAGGGCACCCTTGAAGACCTGTTAATCACCCCAAACCAGTTTGAACTCTGCGATATCTAAAATGACAAGATCAAAACCACAAAGCAGGCTTCCGGTCTAGAAATCCCGGAGGTTTCTTGTAAGTATAGCCGCCCCGCCTCCTCTTGCTGCCCGTTCTACTAGGCCAGAAACCTCTAGTGACTCCACCCCTGGGCTGCAGAATCTCTGAATCTCCTAAGCTGCAAACGGAGCTTGCTTGGAGAGCCATCTCTGATCGCTCCACTGCAGGCTCTGTGAGGACCATGGCCTGGAGCCTGACACTCCAACCTAGCGGGCTACTGAAGATGACTTTACCGTGCTGCCCAAGCTTTTCAAACAGCCTGTAGCTGTGGTGGTAAACTCCATTGACATCTGAGTTCCACTTCATCCCAGACCCCTTAGATCAGCCCAGACTTTGCAGGCTGTCTCTCCACGCTCTTTTATTAGCTCCTGCTTTTGGCCAAACTTCACGGACGGAGATTGAACTTGTTTCTTTAGCACACAATATCGTAAGGCTCAGTGCTGAGTTTTCGGATCTCCGGCTAACTGGATTTAAGCCAGTGACACAGGCTCCCACCTCCCCAAATAAAAACAATGCCTTCCAACTGGACATCTTTCTAGGGAATTTAAAATCTGCATCTCAGCAAGGGTATTACTGAGTCCTTTGCAATTGAAGACTGTTGCCATGCTTGCCCCGGGCCTGCACTCGCCTCTAGGCACTCCCTGTGTGGTTCCATCTTTCTCCAGCCTTATGGCTCAGAAAGAACTGCGGGGTTTTCCAGCTATGGTTTAAAAAAACAAAATACGGGTTTCAGCGGCGATGCCACTTCCAGAAGCCACTCTCCAGAAGACTGAAGAGAAGCCAGAAGGAAGTCGAGGGCTGTGGTCTTCAATTGAACACCGAAACAAAACTAATTATTTGTAGAGTATTTCATACTGCAGAGTCGGGACCACAGTGAATTTCATTCTACAAGAGATTTTCTTTATTCACATCAAACGCATACCCTGTTGATCCTAAGGAAATGTTGAGTTTAAACAATAGAACTGAGTGTTTGCTGTCGTTCAATTTTTAAGTTCCGCTTACCTTCAGACTCATTTTAAAGAAACAGACAGATTCTTAAAAATTCATCATGAACATGAAGCTGCTTTAACTTACAGATATATATGTATATATTAAAAAAAAACTTACAAGTGCGTCGTAAAACGCGTTTTCTTTGTGAAGTTTTAAAGTTAAGTAAAGTTAAGTTTCTTTGTAAAGTGTTTTAAAGTTAAGTCCATATCATTAAAGGCAGACAGAATTAAAATCCCAAGACCTACGCTTTAAAAATATTACTCCGAAATAAAGGAGAGTCTCCATAAAAGAGGCGCTTTTTTTTTTTGGCTAGTTTACAGGAAGGACTAATGTACAGATAGTACAATGATTAATTTTAAATGTAAAAAAATCAAATATGCTTAAACTCATCTCACCTAAGAAAATTCCAGAGTAAGATTTAAACCCATGGTGATGCTCTGTGCAGAGTGGGCATTATTAAACGCAGGAGTGGGGCATTATTAAACGCAGGAATGTTTAAATGAAAAAAAAAAACGACAAAAATATTGGCTATGTGTTCTTGACCCCTTCGAATGTTATGCTTTGTAGCCAGGTCGATAGGGATGTGGGTCCGGGAATTAAAGATTCCTGGTAAGAACGAAGATAAATGCTAACGTTCGTACTCTTCTTTCGTTTAAACTTGGAGGCTCACTCTTTCCTGGTCCAGATAAGAAAAGCCTGAGAGTCAGGGTCTGGTGGGCTTCAGCGAAAGAGCGTTCAGCTTTCAAGAGGCTGGCACAGCCAAGCCAGATGGCGGCGCTTCAATGTCCGAGATTTTCCGACCTTGTAAGGAAGTGGGCGCGGGCTGAGCGGAGTCAACGCCTCCTGATTGGTGAGCCTTCTCGATGATGGACAACTCCGTAGGCTCCGCCCCCGCCGCTTTATTGACACTAATGAGCGAGTTCTTCCCACCGCTCTCCTGCTTGGAAGTGCTGACAGATCAAGGCAACAAATTTCAATTACAATCCCTAATTTGTGTCCACAGAGTGTATTTTTTTCCCCCCGTGTTAGTCTTCTCTGGCGCATCAGTCGAGGCAGATCTTGGAGCAGCAGGAGAAGGTGGAGGGTTTGGGAGTAAAGAAGTGCATCATCAGTGAGCTCTAGGCAGAGAGAGAGACAGAGGGAAAGAAACTTGGCTGCTGCGTTCCTGCTTACTCCGATCCCAACCTCAGAGAGAAAGAGGAAACGGCAATTTTGTTTGTTTGTTTGTTTTGTTTTGTTTTGCCAGCAGCAGAGAAGGGGCAGATCTAGGAGGCGTCCGGGAGCTGCCGAGCATTTGGTGGGGTCAGGAAGGCCAGCGCGTGCGTGCGCCCCAGCCGCGGGTATATGAGAGAGGGGCGGGCGGGCGCGGGGCGGCGAGGATGGCCGAGAAGCGGAGGGGCTCGCCGTGCAGCATGCTGAGCCTCAAGGCGCACGCCTTCTCGGTGGAGGCACTGATCGGTGCGGAGAAGCAGCAACAGCTTCAAAAGAAGCGGAGAAAGCTGACCACGGAAGAGGCGGCCGGGCCGGCGGACGACGCAGGCTGCAGCAGTGGCGGAGGCGCAGGAGAGCAGGGCTGCTCCGAGGCCGACGAAGACGCGGTTCTTCCTCCGCCTCCAAACGGGGTGGCGTCCGGGCCAGCGCGGAGCTGCACGGACGTGGAGCGAAGCTGTGGCTCCCGCGGAGTGGCGGGTGAGTCGGCCCCTTCCCACCCCAGAGGCTTCCCGGCCCAATCCCGCCCGGGTCCCGCGAACCAGAGCTTTGGCGAGGTTGAGCTCCTACAGGGGCCCTCCCCGGCCTCTGCCGCTGAGCCCCGGGTGTCAGCGCTACCTGTCGGCCACGCTCACGGTCCGATCGGGGCTTCTGGCCCGACCCAGCGGATTACCGCTGTCCTCTACTCTGCGCCGGGTGTTCCAGCCCAGGGTGCTGCCTTTCGCTTCGCTAAGTTTTAGGAGCGTGCCGGGCGCGCGCTGGAGGGCGCAGGGTGAAGTACTGAAACCGGAACAGATGCCCCGAAGTCGGGGGAGGCTTTGGGCGAGCTCGCTCACTCTTTTTGCGGGATGCTAAGAGCTTCTCTGTCCGGGCTCACGGAGCCTGAGGGCTCGAGGGCTGGTTTTTTGCCCTCTTTTAGCCTCTATGCTGCGGGGCCTGGAGGATTGGAAGGAGTAGGGTGTGGAGATGTTTCCAGAAGGTGACTCAGGCAGGACCCTGAGATAGGCACGGTGGCACGACGTCTGCCCGGGA
Organism: Sigmodon hispidus; assembly: GCA_004025045.1. NCBI lineage: Eukaryota > Metazoa > Chordata > Mammalia > Rodentia > Cricetidae > Sigmodon > Sigmodon hispidus. The sequence continues at coordinate 137,176 of PVIH01002021.1, forward strand.
TGTGCCCCGGGACTGTGAGCTCAAGACCCATCTCAGGTGTGTGTGTGTGTGTGTGTGTGTGTGTGTGTGTGTGTGTGTTACTCTTGCGAGCCGGGCCGCGAGCGTGGGGAGGACACCACCCTGGCTTTCAGAGATGGGAACTTTGTGGGACTCACAGGCCTCAAGACAGGTCTGAACCCGCAAGACTGCGGACGGCTGTCCTAGGGCCTGGCTCTGAGATGGTCCCCAAGACCAGTACTCTGACCGCTTCTCCCTCTCTGCCCTCTGCGGTCTAGGCAGCTGTGAAGACAGCTTCCTGCAGGGAACCTCCCCGCTGGCGTCCCCGCGAGGTTCCCCGAAGGGGTCTCCACTACCCGGCCTAGCCCAGACAGGGACCCCGCTGCCGCTGCCGCAGGCCCCAAGAGTGGATCTGCAAGGAGCGGAGCTCTGGAAGCGCTTTCACGAAATAGGCACAGAGATGATCATCACCAAAGCCGGCAGGTAAACTCCAGGATTCTTCACTCTACCCCTAGTCTGGCCATAGCTGTGACCCATCCAAATGGACCCGGGACAGTAGGCCCTTTTTGGAACCTTTATTGCCTTTCTTACCAAAGCGCTCTTGATGAAGGGCGCAGCCAGGGCTCCGTCTTGTTAAAGTCAGGGAGATCTTTGTTAGTATGGATGTTAAACCTTAGCTGTTGACGTTCTGAGTGAGGGAGTGCGGGGTACTTATCACATGGGTACCCCAGTCTGTGCATTTAAGGCTCTAGTTATCCATCCAGAACTAGTTAATAGATTGACACCTCCTGCTTTAGTCATTTTCAATTCTTATTTTCTTTAGCATACTCTGGTTATTTATTTATTTTTAATCAAAACTCCCAGGTTGGTCTTAGCACCAGGAGCTCTTGGTGTATTGTGCTATTCTCGTATTAGGTAGCCATGAAAAGTCACTATGACTATGTTTAATCATATATTGCTATAAGTATCATTATTCAGATTTTTAAAACTGAAGACACACACGAAATCCAGCCTTAAATTTACCTTAAATTTACTGATTAAAAAAATTTTTGGAAAGAAGTTATTTTTTAGACTATGTAATTTGTACATCGTTCGTTAGTCAAATAAATGGATTTGTTGGCCACATTATACAAATTTGAGGTCAGGGAGAGAAATTTGCGCTTTCAAGTTTTCAGCTCATTTAGTGCATTTAGTGTAATGAAATCTAAGAATAATATGTTCCTTTTAAAGGTAATTTAAAAAGCACACACAACTCTTTCAGGGAGTACACATGGTAAAAACCTGGGTAGCATAAAAAGTATCCAAACTTATTAGAAATTACAAAAACATATTTTATTGAATCCATATGCTACCTTCTGCATTCTCATGGAGTTTTTATTATTATTATTAATGATCCAAAAGCGGTCTTCAACAACACAAAGCAACGGTTTGTAGTTAAAGACCTTTACTCTTTATCTTACAGGTGCGCTGAAAGAACACTAAAACAGCCAGCATATTAAACTGCTCTCACGCTTAGTTAATAATCATGGACTTTCCTTTGTCTGGCAGTGGCCTTTAATAGCATTGTTGTAAAGAAAAAAAAAAGGTAGATAAATCTGTGTTGTAAGGTTAAATTAACAAAAATTAGATTAGTTGGACAGTCCAGGACATAAATCATTAGAAGAAAGTCTTTTTTTTTTTTCTTAAGGGCGAAACTTATGTTGTTTTTAATACACAGTAATATGCTTCTGTGTCCTTGCTTCTGTGCCCTTTTTAAAGGGATTATGTGCATTTACTTCAGCATCTCCTTTGATACACGTATCTGGAAAGTCAAAAGAAAATGGAATTTTCGTTTGCTTTAATTAACAATAACGGTTGTTAGAAAAGAAAATATTTTTTGGGTTGCTGTGGGGGAAGGAAATTCGTAAATATATGTTGTGTTTAGTTTCTGCTTCCAATAAAGAAGTTTTACTATACCTTTCAAATTTAGAGCGCCTTTTGCACTTTACCTTACCAGGCTGCAGACAGGAAGTCCTGTCTCAATAAAGAACATATTGTTTGGTTATAGCATGGCACATTGACTCCTTGTGGGTTTTTTTTATAACCCCTTTTAAAATTTCACATAATAATATATTTTATCACTTTCAGAAATTTGAAATTTCTATCACTGGCGTATTTCATTTTTTTGTAGTAAGATAAATAAGCTTGTTGATTCTGATTCAAAAGCAAAATTTCTTTCCTGTAAAATCCTTTCACTTTTAAGATACACTGACGTTTCAATAAACACAGAACATGTGTACATGATGTAAAAAAATCACATTTTTAAAGTTGTAGTTTTGATATAGTCTATGCTCTGACATCCAGAATTATGTTATCTGAGTGTATGGTATAAAATTGTCTACATTAAAATGTAAATTACAGGAGGATTCTTGGCTTTATTCAGTTTCTATTCTTAATCACAAGCAAAACAAAACCCAACCCCCATTTCTCCTTCCCTTCCTTTACAAACAGGCGTATGTTCCCAGCAATGCGAGTGAAGATCTCCGGGTTAGATCCTCACCAGCAATATTACATTGCCATGGACATTGTGCCGGTGGACAACAAGAGATACAGGTATGGTGACTGCAAGCAGAGAATTGTAACTTCAGGACTCCGTGCTCTGGTGCCTGCCTGTCTCATCCATGCCATCCTTGTTTCCAAATTCTGTAGAATTTCCAGTTTGATAATCTAACTTCTGTGAATTCTTCTATAAGTTCAAATGATGTTTTTCCACTAGCATATGTGGAAATTCAATGTTTGTTTTGCTTTCAATAGGTAAAGCAATATCTTCAGTCTTTGAGACTTTGAACAGGAAGAGGCCAGTGTGATATCGCTACGTGAAATATATCTTTAACGCTGGTTAGCGGTTCAGTTAGAATTTTGATAGGAAGTGTTTAATGCAAAGTTTGCAGATACATATTATAATAAATGTTATATTTTTCTATTTTAATCTTATGTTAATTTTCTTGTTTTATTAAAAATCATATGTATTTTAGACTTTCATAAAAAACAAATTTACAAGTTAGAAAACTAAAATCTCATTATTTGTTGTGACATTAAATCATTGTCTAAACATGTAATGAATTGTTATTACTGGCTTGTTTTTAGGTTGGTAATTGACAAGTCTTTAAAAATTTCTATATTTGGATTTTGAAACAGAATACATTTGTCTTCACATCAAGTAAGCTCTGAAAAGATGAGTTCTTCAGCTTCAAACCATCTTTGCTTTTACTTATTGAAGAAAGCAGACTAGTGATTTCCAATGACAATGCTTTTCATTTATTGGAGTTTAAAATGTTAATTTGCTGCTTCCTTTCCTATAATTTCTTAAAGGAAATTTAAGAGTTCGGGAGAGCAGAAGATGGATCTCTGTTTGAAAATTTTCTTTCTCTTTTAGAATACATCCGAATGAAATCATTTGGTTTCTATCGCTATTTAAAAAATAGGTGCTTGTTTTGATAAAACAAATTTTGAATGTCAAAGTATTCTTATTTAAATCTGTATCTGAACACAGAAAATGCTAAAAGCGTTTAATATTAGCTTTATTTGTGTTCTTTATTTGTTGTATTATTTAGCCTAATTTAATAAGTCATTAGGAGTTTTGCTCACATTATCTACTAGCAGAAAGTAGAAGTTATTAAATTTATTCATTAAATATACGTGATTTAAAACCTTTATTTTAATTTGAGATTTGCATTGAGGAAGATAATGTAATTTTTATGGAGTTACTCTTTTTTTTCCTCCAAGTTTCTATTCCTTTTCTTCCTCCAGTTTCCCTCCATATATTTTAGACTATTTATTTTGCACAATTCACATTTACTCTCACAAAAAACAATGAAAATTTACATCTTAAAAGATCAAACTGTGAAACATAAACTTGCTTTCTTCCATTGCTTCCTAAGAAATGTTTAGCTTTGGTGTTTAGAATGCTTTATGAGAAATGTTTATATATACAACTTATTGTTTTAGAGGGTAGTGGATTTTGAACTATTTAATATGAATAATTTTGATAGAATATTTTTATTTATATTGGTTGAAACCTAAACCTTACCTGAAGTGCAGTTCCCCCCTATATATTTCTAAAATTTTTTTATTTTATTTTCCAACTTTTTAAATCAGTATCAGAAATCATTTTTTTGACTTACTCTGTAAAAGAATGGTATTTGGTCCAAGTTAAGAAACTTTATGAAAATTATTAGTCACAAAAGCTCATAGGAATTTATTTATTGAAACCACACTCTACCAATACCAAAAGGAAGGTTTTAAAAATTAATTTAAATGTTGTGCTTATATATTTTGCTTAAAGGAAAGGAATGAAAATCTGCAAGGAATGTTGAGCTTAAAATTGAGCTCATTGAAATGTGTAACCACAGTTAAGACAAAGAGCTTCATCAAAGATAGATTCAAGAAAATGTTTCATGCTGTTTTAAAACGATGTGTGGTTGCTACATGGGTATTTCTGACATTACCTGAACATTATCACTATAAATTGTGTGCAGTATCTTAGCACAGGAGTAGGAGGCAGTGTGTCTAAGTGTATAATATCACTTCATCATTTCATCAATATATTATTTTCTAGTTTTTTAAATTCACATTGGCAGATATAATCTGAATATCCAGCTAAATTTTAAATTGTTGTTTATTTCTGGAAATTTTAATATTTAAATGTTTTTTGCTAAATCAACTTATTTTTGTATATTAAAAAATCAGACTAAGCTATTGTGGTTCTTAACTGTGAAAATAACATGAATTGGCTGTTCTAAGCCAATGTGCTTTGTATGTTGAATATTGGTTGATGGAAACTAGTATTTGTTAACTGGAGTAATTTTCTTAGAATGGTCAAGAAAGAGAAGCATGGGGTAAGAGCACTGGATGCTTTTCAGGGAACTGGGTTCAATTCCCAGCAGCTGCATGACAGCTGACAGACTGTCTGTAACTCCTGTTCCAAGGGATCTGACACCTTTACACCAATGCATGTAAAATAAATTTTTAAAAAGAAAGAGAAGCATGAAAGATCAAAAATTTTAAATTAGCCTGAATTATTTTATAATATGCTATAATATGATGTTATATTATATATATATAATGTTAAAGATTTGGAAAAATTATCGTAAATGTTAAATGATTAACTTTTCCCCAAAAAACAGTGTGACATTTTTCTCTTACCCCCGCTACTGTTTACTCCATCAGGTTGTACAAAGCCAAAAGGGAAATGACCTTTCAGGAAGTAGAACCCCTTAAAATAAGACACTGCAGTATTTTGAGATTTACTCAGAGATGAGATTGATGACTTCATAGTGTCTTCATGTCAAATAAGTATTCAGAATATCAGAATATAAATTATGTCTATTGTAAGTGTAATGCATTAGAATCAAGATACTTGGCATTTATAAGAGAGACAGCCTGTATATTTTTACTAAGCCATCAATATGATGTTTACTCTGAATCTATAGGCCCCACAGCAGAATCTCAAAAATATTTAAATGTTTCTTTTAGGTGTATGAGGAATAAGTTTAAATTTAGAAAAGCATGCCCATTTGGTCTTAGTTGGTAATTCCAAGAAATAGGTAGTCCATATTTTGACAATTTTGTCTTTGCCTTGTAGGTATGTTTACCACAGCTCTAAATGGATGGTAGCAGGTAATGCTGATTCTCCAGTGCCACCCAGAGTATATATTCATCCAGACTCACCTGCCTCTGGGGAGACCTGGATGCGACAAGTAATTAGCTTTGACAAGTTGAAGCTCACCAACAATGAACTGGATGATCAAGGCCATGTAAGTATACATCCTCTCTGGCAAGAGCCATCAGGTGACATAGCCCAGTGCCTGGCTAATAACTGCTAAGATTCTAACACCTCTTTCTGTTTGGTCAGCATGTGAATAGTATATGCCAAACTTGTATCAGAGACCATGTTTATAAAGCATTTAATAGATTTAAGTGGCTTTATATTTTGTATTGAAATGAAAAGACCCAAGGCAGAGACAACATTTTTTAAAAACCAAAACATTGATGTGAAATCCCACAAGGTGCTAATTATGAACTTGAAATGTGCCTAAGTTTGGTAACAGGAGTGATTTATTGTGTCCTCTCTGTATCCAGGTCTTTCCCCAGCTGAGGCTCACTGCAGTAATGACCTGGGCTTACACTGTTTGTGTGTTCCATCTGCAAATTCCCAATTGCTTTGTAATGACATCTAATGTGTCGGCATATATTATAATTCCCTATACTCCTAAAACTGCTGAAACCTGATATGCAGGACAAGCCCAGCTGTTCAAAAAAGACAGGCATTGTTAACAGCTTGCTGACTTTAGGCAAAATTCTCCATTATTATCTTACTAACTCACTAACTCTGAGTAATGCTCATTTCTGTTCAAAGCTAGCATTTCTGTTAGGTGTCTGTTGGTAGACTCTTGATTAAGAAGAATTGAAATGCTTTTACTAACTTTCTCATTTCCCAAACATGAAGCTACCTAGCTTTATAAATAAGTCACTTAAAATAAAATTGCCAACTGTAATGAGCACTAATATATGTGTGTGCTGTGCTTTGCAGGTATCTAAATAGACCTTAAGCACCTTGATGAGGACCTTGGGGTACTAACCTTCCTGTGACAAATGTAGTGTCTACATTTTAATGCACTGCTAGGAATATTTCATATGACACTGCTTCTTCCATGGCCACCTTTATTTAAGACAGAATCAGAGAAAGAAGATGTTTCACTTCTTCACATATTTTCATATATGACTTTATGTTCCGTCTTTTTACAATTCCATAGTCAAGTTGCAATAATTATTGTTCACTTGGTTTCAGTGCTGAAAAAATATCAGGTTCTTCTGTCTGACTGAACATTGTTAGCATACCCATCTGAGGGGTCTACTTTTATGTCTTTTAGAAGGAGTTTTAGACAAAATGCTATTTGGTGTGGCTTGTTTTCAAAACCTGAAATGTGTTTCAGACCTGAAATATGTTTTGCCTTCTGAATTCTACAGTTTAAGAATATATTTTTAAAGAGATAATTGTACCTAAAACCATATTTTGATAAAGAATTCAAATCAATATAATTATCTTATAATTTTAATTCTTTCAGTTCAGAGTACTGTCTTTTATGTGGTATGTAACATATAAAAATTTCTATATAGACTTCGAGAACTAAATATGATGTTTAGCTTTGCAATATTAACAGCTTTTATCTAAAAATTATTTTCTAGAAAATATAATATATACATATGTGTGTGTATAGACACAGAGAAAATAGTTATGTAGGTATACGTGAGAAGAGACAGGGAGGAAAGAGACGGAGGTAGGAGAGAGTACAGAATGAAAGAGAACAGGAAAAGATAGAATGAATAGAAATACTGGTTCATGTGATCGTGGAAGAGTTGGCCAGTTCTGTTGTGTTGAAGACCTAGGAAGAACTGAAGTTGTAACTTGAATCTGAAGATGGTTATCAGAATTTTCTTCCAGGGACTTTATTCTGTTTCCTCTTAGGGCCTTCAACTGACTGGGCAATGGCCACTCACTGCTCCTAATCTGCTTTTCACAGAGTCTGTCGATTATTTCTCTCTAAACCAGACTTTCACAACAACATCTTTGGTGCTCTTTGGCCAAAAATATGGATATTGTGTCCTATCCAAGTTAACAGATAAAATTAACCATCACACACTATTTGTTTAAAATATAAAAGAATAGCTCCAATTTGAAGTTTAGTTACTTGGATTTAAATAAAGAATCTTACTATTTATAAACTTATAAAATCAGCTAAGAACAATCAAAATTAAAGAAACATTCTGATAGATGGAGAAATTTTTCTTTTTAGGTTGTGATAGGATTACTAAGTTTAATCAGGAGATACAAAGAATGTGCACTGAGGGCACTGGCAAACTGTGAAATCAAGAAGTGAGGGCGTTGTTTTATTAATGTTAATGCTAGTAGGGTGAATTTCACTTTTGTGTTTTTTATTTCAAAAATGTGTTCTTGAAGACTGTTAAATGTGATCAAGGACACTGAAGGCAGCCTGGCTTTGCAAGTTGCTTGCCTAGATAGAATGAGGAGGGAACATGCAGATCGCTGTCTTGTGTGTTCATAGAGGGACAGATGTACCTCATCCAGGCCCCCCAGAGAGACTGGGAAGAATACAGGAAGGAAGTCCTCTTTGTGTGCACTTTATTTGATGGTCCCTAGTGGAAGCAGGTTAGAAATTGGGAATGTACTTGAGTCTAAGGAAACAGGACTGTCATGGCAGGATCTTAGGAGATACTCTCAGGGACTTTTCTCCTTCTAGCCTTTTGCATTCCATCATTCCTCTAGTTCCAACAGAAGTCATTACACACCAAACTGAATTTCCTAAATTCCTTCCCTACTGTTTGTTTTCTTCTCAATTGTTTCTCCTACCCCATCACTTTTACTGTGTATGCAGTTTTCTGATGTGAGAACTCTGTGGCCCTGAGAGTTCTACTAAGTTAGTGATAGCAGGAATCAAACTCTTGGAGCTTGTGATTAGACTTGTAACCACTTGAGATGTTGTGTTTTCCCCAAAGTCACCTTTTAGCCTCCAAAACACCAGATTTGGTTCAGAACAGAAAATGACAGAGGATCCAGAGTGGCAGTTTCCCTTGAGCCACAGCTAATCCTTGAATGTTGTGATTACTCTGTAAGTCCTATTTGATCCTTGGGGATTCTAGCCAGCTTTATGCTAGCTTTGGTACACACCATGGCTGCTTCCTGGGCTGCCCTTGTGCAGGAGGTTCATATGCATGGGTGATAGCTTCTCACCGAATGCATGCTTCCTTGTTTCTCTGTAATCTATCCTCTGGAGGAAAGCATGTCCATGAGCATCCCCCTGAAAAGAAGACATTTGAGGTACACCTACGTGCACGAAGGTCCATACCTCCAGTCTTGGATGCTGTGGAAATGAGCCCTGTCCAGTAGCCAGAGTCATGAGCTTGTAGAAGTGGGTGTGTCTCCACTGCTGACAACTGTGTGACACATATGTCCACACTCTCTTACTGTTTCTCCTGGGAAGCAGGGTGGTGCAGGATAAGGTAGCTGAGCTCTCTCACAGGGAAGGAAGGAGGAGTGGTTGAGGACACCCCATCCTTGATGCTGAGCAAGTCGGTTCCACTCTCTGAGGCCTTGTTTCCTTGTGGGTCATGTTGGAATTAGCGACCCAAGGAAGCTGTCAAATTTGAATATATGTATTTAAGGAGGGCCTGAAACACCATCACGTTTAAGAACAAGGAAAAATTCTACTTTGCCTACGATTGACTGATAAAGTTTCAATATTGTTTAAATTGAGGCATAGCTGGTGTTTTAACTGGGAGTGGGGTGGGGTAGGGTGTTGTTGTCTGGTTCGTTTAGGTCCTTTGACTAATTGGCCTAACCCAGCTCTAGTTTTCATTCTCCTCTCATATATTACATCCTGACCACAGTTGCTCCTCTCTTCCTAACTCTACCGGATGACCCACTCATTTTCTTTTCCTTTAAGAAAAGAGCAGGTCTTCAAGGGCTGTCAATCAAACAGGGCATATCAAGTTATAAGACTAGACACAAACCTAATAGAATCTTGAAAGTTTGCCATCTAGAAAAATTCCAGTTATAGACAAGATCCACTATCAAGCTGTGAAACTAGAAGCCATATCTGTCAGACTTCAAGTACAGGTGCTTTGTCAGATAAATCAGAATGCTTCTTTTGATGTAAATCTATTGTGTTATTACTTAGTTAATTAGCATTGTTAGAGGTTAAACCCGGGGCAAATGCTTTACTATTGAGCCATATCCAAACTGCTCAATTCCAGTCTTTAAATTAGAAAAATTTCACTATGAACAGGAAAGCACTCTGCATTTGTGAACATGGGTCTGTATGCCTTTTCTAATATTTTAGTTAGTCCTCTGCCCAAATTATGTTCAAACAGAACAATAGAAAGCACACATAACATTTGATTGTTTGAGTTAAAATTATGGTCTCTTTTTTTTAAGGCCAGTGGTCCCACATATCCTATTAAGTAAGAAAAATATTGTTGATTTATTATTATTATTATATACATGGGGCAGTTTATTATGTTTATTTATTTAGTGAATATTAAGGTTGAGTATCCCTGCATGCACTGTACAGATCTAGAGTTAGAGTACACCTTGCATTAAGTCACTTCTTTCTTTCCACCCTGTGGGGTCAAGAGACAGAAATTCAGTTAGAGAGCAGAGTCTTCAAAAAACAAGACTCTAAATAGGAAAGAAACTTATTACATCCACTACAAGTCACTTTGTCCCTATGCTCTGAAGTTGGCTGTGCACTTTTTACTTATTTGTGGAATTTTTTAATCTCCTATTTTTTTTTTTTTTTCTGCTCTGGAAATTTTCTCTAAAGGAATGGCGAGTCTCTCTTGGAGTTTCTAGGTGCTGTCATTTGTGAACTCCTGACACTTTGATTCTTAGCTTGGAAAAGAGGGAGAGTTTTCTCTTAAACTTTTTGGCCCCCAAAGATATCTAATGCAAGACAGTTTTCTAAAGAGAAAGTTAGTTAAACAAAGGTGCAAAGGTGAATGAACACTACTGTTATTACTTTAAAAGTGGTTGTTTGATGTGTTATGTTAACATTGAAAGAGTGTGCTATTAAAAAAGGACCAGGACGTTTAGGTTTGCAGGTGGGGGATGAGATACAAGCTGCATCTTGTACAGGTTCAAAACCATTCTTGTATTTTGTGTATTGGGCGTGGCCTAGGAACTGTGACTGCCCATGGAGTGTAATTTCATAAGGAAGATGTGTGGAAAGGAAGAAAAATAAAAACTGGCCCAGTTCTAAGGACCTGGAAGTCTCTAGGTTCTGTAGAATTTATCCTTTAAAAAAAAAAAAAAGTTGAAGTTTACAATGTCGTGTAGCATCCTATTAAATAGCTATGTTCCTACCTGGAAGTCAGAGAATAGAATGTAGTGTCCTCCTCCCACCAATAACTCAGGAAGAAAAAATCCTGCAAGGATACAGACTGCATTAAGGATTGAACCTTAGATTTTGATGTCTGTTAAAAACAGAACTAGTGGCCATAATAAGGAAATGAGAAAAAGACATCTTTCTTCCACTGAAAATATGTTTATTAGACTACGCTAATGATTAGATTCTTTCAGTATAATTTTGTTTCTGCATTTTCCAAACTTTTATCCTGACTCACAGCAAGGCATACCTTTCATATGCTTACCTATTCACCGCCAATAAAAAAACTTTTGAAAAAACAAAGAGCATGTATCTCTGGTACAGGCAGTACACTGTTTACTATTGTATTACTTTATTTATTTAATTTTTTTTTTTTTTTGGCCAAAGCTACTAATAGTTCATTCAAAATCTGCCCTTAGTCCTAGAAAGAGGCAGTGGATGGCTGCTTATACTTCCTCACATAAGGACTGCTTCTTACCTTTTTGTGTTCTTGTATTCATGCTGCCTTCTTCAGAGGCTTGTCTGGTTGGCAAGATCTTTAGACCTTCTTCCCAAGTGAGTCTTCCATTGACACAGAGAAGACCTTAGGGAAAAAACACAAACAGAGCCCCTGACTGCAGTGTTGGCTATCCCAAGGGTAAAGGCTTGCTCTCATGACAATAAACACGTTCTCTGTGTACAGGGCTGTTTGTGTTTGAGCTGACCAAAGGCTCTGAAGCTGACTTATTAAACTGTGCATGTCCTCAGCGTGAGGCACGTCAAACACTGTGTTTCTCAGGACTTTTTTTTTTAGGTGTTTGCCTTTTAGATTCATGAGAACCAAAATCAGATTTAAAGCTTAGAGTTCAGAAAATTTGCATACTTGTTAGCTAGAGTAATTTATAAACATATAAATATAGAATCCAAGAAACAAATAGAAAACCTGCTGTTTATGAAAGTATTAAAACATATATATGAGCACCGTGTACATGTATAGGCATGTGTGTGCGTGCGCACACATACACACACCTCTGTAACACCAGCATCAGAAATGATCATGGTTCATATCTCTGTCTGAGCCCACTGTACTCTTTTAAGAAGTCCAGAAAATATATCTAAACAATTAGGTATGATTTTATCATTTTAAAATTAAAATCAAAGCTGGGCATGTTGGCACATGCTTTTAATCCAAGCCCTCAGCATTCAAGAGGCAGAGGCAGAGGCAGGGGCAGGGGCAGGGGCAGGGGCAGGGGCAGGGGCAGGGGCAGGGGCAGGGGCAGGGGCAGGGACAGGGACAGGGACAGGGGCAGAAGCAGGGTAGACTCTCCATTATCTTGTCTGAGATTTAAATGGAATTATGGACACTAAATTCCTCTGCCAAAGCAGAGAATTTATAGAACAAACTCAGGAGACAGTGCGGTGTCCTCAGTGGGTGTGCACCATCACTGATGAAGGGACAATTCCCAGCTCCCTTGGAGTTTGAAAATCTTGTGTGTGTCTTTTAGGAGATGGATTTAGTATAGTGCACATGATCATTTCAATCTTATTTTTAGTTTCATTGGTATTGACTCTGGGCTTATTCAGCTTGTTACAAATGAAATCTTTATGAATATATTATTGTATTTTAAGCGATAGAAATTTGATGTTGACTCCACATGGCTGTAGTGAGAGTTTCATTAAAATGTTTTGTATTTTTATATAAACGTTACAGATGTCTTCCTAACCTTTCTCTGCAGCTTTGCTGTATTTTGTTAAATTAACTTCATCTGCATCTTCAAAACTGTAACTTTCCTGCAAGAACTTATTTTCCATGTTACATATTTGATCATGCTGTCAAATTGGGAGTGGTTCTGGTTTAATGGCTTTGTTTCCTTGATCTAGATTATTCTTCATTCTATGCACAAATACCAACCACGTGTTCACGTCATCCGGAAAGACTGTGGGGATGATCTTTCCCCCATCAAGCCTGTTCCTTCTGGGGAGGGAGTGAAGGCATTCTCCTTTCCAGAAACAGTCTTCACCACTGTTACCGCCTATCAGAATCAGCAGGTATCGTTTTAGGCAGCCCTCTTGCTAGACTCCTGCTTTCTTTATTGCTATATCCAAATGTGAAGAATTACCATAAACATTTGCTATACATTACACTCACAGTGTACACACAGTGACAACTCCTGGTCCATAAATTCCCATGCAGGCAACTTTAGCAATGGCTTACATTAAGCATATATTTTGCAATTAGTAGTGTAGTTTTACTTTGTATCTTGAGACATTGAATCATGTATCATAATTAAAATTAGAAAGCATGTTATTTGCCTAGAAAATAGACAGGTAAAGTATGAAAAACTAGCTGTATCTTAGACCGTGAGATATGGCTTTAGCACTACTGCCCAGGAATTATAGGAAAATTTTTAGAAGGATTTGTCCTGTACACTATTCTTGTATGTTTTTAAAGGGCTTTTTCATTTAAGTATGATTTAAACTATTATGCAGTATACTGATGCATTATACTCTGGAAGACTGGCAATTTTGAAGTGATGTTTTTATAATAGTTTAAATAATTTTAGAAGTGAAATAGTTTTTTCCTATATTGGCAAATGGTCGTGTTTCTTTAAGGTTGTTTTATATGAGTCAAAAGTGTTATTGTCAAGCCTTTTCATTGGTTGTCTAGTACACACACACACACACACACACACACACACACACACACATTTGGCACATTGTGGTACTGGGCACTGTTTAGCAAACACTGACAAGACAGTTAAGAATCAACAAATAAGAATGGAAATGGATAATGCTACCACATTCTGTTTGTAATTTTTCAGACAGAACTATCATTTTTTGAGAATATAGAAAATTGATAAAGACTCTTCCAGTTGATATTGATGTGATTTCTGTAGCTTAGTTTCATGGATCATTGTACATAACTTTTAAAGTATTACTTTGAAAGAAAACAAAACTGGGGTAATAAATGCATGTAAGTTGAGAAATTTGCACAAAACTCAATATGGCATGCATAATCTACATTGATTAAATCTGATAATATTAGTATTAAAGATAATGATTATAGTAATAGAACTGTATTTTTTGCTTAGAAAGGTGCTGTCATATTCATCTATACTCTTGTAACTAACATCTGAGATATTTACATTATTTAATGCTATTTAAGTATTACTTAAATGAACAGTGAGTTGAGCTTTAATGAAGTCTGTAATGGAAAATTCACTTCAGTGGCATGTACCGTAAATCAATCAGCAAGCTTTCATGACATCCTTTATCATGTAGTTATATCCACATGCCAAGACAATATCTTATGGACTTGTGTGTCTGAAGTATTACAGGCTGATGAGACTGAGGGCATGCGCAGGCTAGGAAGGGAGACTCCAGGGAGGCTCCACACTGATATCCAGGCAGTCTCAGTCTTAGCAGATTAATGTTATCACAAACACGCTCATTAACATCATAGGTTTTGTTAAGACTGGGAGTTTAGAAAGCAAAATACAAACTATAGGCTCTGTATTCCTCTGTGCAAAGGACAAATTTACTAAGACATAGAAGAATGTTATTTAAAATGTCAAGTTTAGGATGGCAAGTACAAACTAAAACTGATGAGATGGTGACAATAAAAACTCCTTTCTTCTAAACTTTGAGATCTTAGTGGACAAGAAGCCTGTTTTGAGACAATAATTTGAAACCACTTAAAGTTAAGTATTTTTAAATTAGCATTTATTCCTGCCATTTTCCTATGCTTTTTTTTCTGTTAGAAACTAAGTCATAGCTACCTCTGCTAGATGTTCATTATAGTTCAGCTGTACGGATTAGTACTGGGTAGATACGAGATGAAAGAATAAAGCAAAGGGTAAAAGGGATGAAAGGAAAACACTGTGGTAATAAGGTGATGAGTGTGAGGACTTCTGATTCTGAACAAGGAAAAGAAGCTTATAGCTTGTCAATGAATGCAGGCTGATGGATGATCCTCAGTTCCCAGCACTACCGGATTAAACCATATCCTAGAGTTGAAGGGAGGATCTTTAGCTTGAAAAGATGGTTATATAGGACAAAGTGACAGGAGGCTGTTCAGGTTTCTTATTCAGGCATATTCAAAACAAAACAAAACAAAAGCGTTTATCCACACATTAAGACTGAAAGTGAGTGAAGAAGCATCTCTTCCATGTCACATGGCTGTTCTAGAAGACTTCTGAAATCTCTTCCCTTCACTGCCAGGATATTAAAACATGTGAGAGGAATCAAAAGAGCTCTCTCTGTTAACTTTTGGATTGTTGATACTTCTGCAGTATTTTAACTTTTAAATAATGCTCTGTGATGTTTATGGAAAATTTAATGTGATTTCTTCTTTACTCTGCAGATTACTCGCCTTAAGATAGACAGGAATCCATTTGCCAAAGGCTTTCGAGACTCTGGGAGGAACAGGCAAGTCCTAGTGAAATCTCCTGGCTGTTTTAGCAAACATAATTAAAGTTTTGAAGTGATTTTTTTTCCATTACAAGCTTAAAGTTTAACTTAATAAACATAGTATTGGAATCACTTCTGATGAGTATTTAAGTTGGTAAGCATTATTGTGTCTTGAAGGTAACTTAGGTATAGTTAGGTATAAGTCATGTGGCCTGCCCTAAGATGGACTTTAATGTGTGATGATGAGGTAAAGGTGCAAGCCTTTGGTGTAGATTGCATGTTATTCCTGGAGGAGTCATGGAGAAGCCTACCCTTATAGCCCATGGGTCTTCATTGTCCATGAAATTGTTCTTTCTGCCTCTTCGTTTGGTTTAAACTATTCTTACTGATGACACACTGTCTGCCGATTCTGTCTGAAGAGTATGATAGTCTCTTATTAACTAAGATTTTCAACTGGAATATGAAACCATTTCACATTCCCCAAGAGAGTTGATCCTCTTCAGTTTCCAAATTTGTCTTAGTTCTACTGACAGCCATACACGTGTTTATCTTTTTTCCTGTGTTGTGTTTTATGGTGTTTGCACTAATTTGGATAATTTCAACAATTACTTCTACTCTATTACTTTTAGCAAGGAATAGGTCATTCATTCTGTTTGCTGTAAGTTTCTACATTTATTGATATGAGTCTATTCTAGCATTGTTTAGTGTTACATTTTCTAAAATAATTCTTAGTAATAGAGGGTGATGATAGAGAAATGTTCTCTAAATGCCCTTTAAAGTAAAGCTTTGATATACATACTTCTAAATACATTTTTATACTAAGAGACATTTGAACTTTATTACTTTACTCCCCAAAATTATTCTGATATGTTTTGAAACTGGTATTAACTGGGTTTGTCTTTATAAACTGAAAACCCTCAATTACCCAGGAACAATTTCACTTGAAAATTTAGAAGAAAAAGCAATCAGGTAATGTTCTAGATTTCTAGTGTTTTCAGCTGATTAAGTAGTCATGATGGGTGACAGACAGATCCCAAATGTGCTCAGTTGCTTAAGAGACTTGGACTCATCCTCATTTACAGTGGCATTACCTTAACAATGCACAGTTGAACTACTGAAAGGCATCTAGGCTGCAGTGAGACTAGAGTGACCCTCCAATTAGTGTTAGGATCATTAAGACTGATCTTTGGGAGGGCTTCATTCACTCTACGAGGTCTGCAGGTATTAACAGTTTATCTCCTGCATTGACATTGCTTTCCATCTTTTTGGATATGTTTCAATGTCGAGAAATGTTGTGCTTGGTGGTTGTTTTGTTACCTTGCTTTGCAGGGCTGTTTCTGAAAACTGAGTCAAAAACCATTAGCTTAGCAGCCCTGAAATGATAAACGCTCTGATAGAAGGGAAGCTGTGAGATGACTTTTCCTGCTTTGGCAAATGCTTGGGTGAACCCTTCTTATGAACTTAGGTTACATCAAGGCAACACCTTAGAGTCTTGCATTGGCTTTAGTCAATTTTTTCTTAAGCAGAAAAACAACATATTAAAATTCCTACAGGAGGGCCACACTGAGGCTTTGAGAGTAAATACCAGAAACCATGCCCAAGTTGCTGATTAGTCTGGGAAAGATCTCGCTGCTACTGACACTGAGGAGTTAGTTCACTTATGAGGCAATGG
Organism: Sigmodon hispidus; assembly: GCA_004025045.1. Lineage (NCBI taxonomy): Eukaryota > Metazoa > Chordata > Mammalia > Rodentia > Cricetidae > Sigmodon > Sigmodon hispidus. Next base: position 154,177 of record PVIH01002021.1, read on the forward strand.
CTTATGAATAGTATTAAAATATATTTCAGACAAAAAGTAACAAATGAAGCTTCTATAAGAAACTAAATGATGAGTTTATAAGATAAATTTTGAAGAGGAATTCTAGATGTGCCAGCATAGTGAAAAGATTTGGTTATTTAAATTGTGTCATTAAAAATACTGAGTGTCATGGGTAAAATAGGTCATGAAGCCTGTTGTTCAGTTTGGAGGACACAGGTTAGGTTTCACATGAATTCCCTTCATTTTGACTATTTGGAAATATGTAGGCCTGGCATCAAGTGGTGTTTTGAACTATTTCTTTTGATTCTAATAAAACTGTAATGCTTTAAATCAACACACAGAAATAATGAATTATGTTTTAACACTTTGAATTTTATTAAAATTCAAAATGCTTCTTCTGCTCCAAGTGTTTGTGATGTTACAGGTGAGCTGTGGGGTGTCTGAATAGAGCAGCAGTTGGTTCTCAGCTTGTGGCCTGCAACCCCTTTGAGGGTCAAATGATGCCTTCACAGGGTTTGCCTAAGACCACAGAAAAACACAGCTATTTACATCATGATTCATAAGAGCAACAAAATTATAGTTATGAAGTAAGAATAAATTATTTTATGGTTGGGGTCCCTACACATGAGGAACTGTATTAAAGGGTCCCAGCATTAGGAAGGTCGAGAATCAGTCTTTTAGGGCTTTCTGGTTAATGAAATGAAGTTTTCATCTTTTCTTATAGAATACTGCTCCATATTAAAAAAAAAAAAAAACCTGACGTTAACATTGTGAAAAAATTCTGACATTTTTTAATATTTCAAAGTTATGTATTATTTTCCTTCAAACATTAAAGAGAAGCTGTGCTCCATGTGAGTCTTTATTGAAGGTATAGTGGTTTTGAGGGCATAGAGTGACATAATATTTTTTCATATATTAATAGAGGAAAGTCTATAAAAATGTCCACAATATTCATTTATTTTCCCTGGTTCTGCTGTGCAGTTTTATTGCTTTTTAAAACAGAATTGTATTTTTATTTTCCTCATATATGAAATAAACAAGTTGATCAGGGCACAGAATAAACACAGACATGTGATTGCTCAAAATTTATAAAGGCAATTCTGTTTAATTAAAAAGTGCCCTTCTCTGGCTACCTATGGCTCTGCAGCCTGTTTTACAGGAGTCGGTAGCTTGGACCCTGAAAGGCCCCCCTGCAGGCATTTGCGACTTGAGAGTGAATTTATGTGCTGAGAATACCTCCATTCTGCAGTTAGGCCTCAGGTTTGACCCTATAAAAGGTTTTACTCAGGAAGGTACAAAAATTTCTTCTCTTAAATACTTCAGGAAAAATAGCCATTTTACTAAATAAACTCAGCCATTTGATAGCATAAATGAGGGCGCTGGTAAATGTGGAGGTTGTTCAAAGGCACCTTGTATAAATTATCGCCTTGGCTACTCTCCTGCAGGAGGGGCCTTTCATCTTCCCTGTAACTAGATGGGAAAAGTCTCCATTACTGGAGAAAATGAAGGCTTTTTAACAAAAGTCCAGATTCAACTAATAAATATTTTATAAGTGTTTCCTGCAAAATATCTGAAATCCTTTGTGGAATTGGCGGTGTGAAGTAGCAGCCTCGGGCAACATGTCAATAGCTCCCAACCAGAATGCTTGTAGTAGATGCGTCCCCTCCAAGCCATCCCTTTAAGCACAGAGTTATGTATTTGTTATGCTCAGTAACTTCTCTCTACACATTTGTTTGGTAGATTTGAAACATAGTTCAGTTTACATTGCTAAAGCAAATAAAGCAGCAAAACACATCTATATGTCTGCAAAATTATGGTTTCAGTAAAATTGTTTCATAGTTACATTGGTGTTTTTACTATCCCAAGCTGCCTTTATCAAAGTTAACCTATATGAGAATAAAAAAAGAGTAGTTTGTTTTCTATATAAAGGTGTGTACTAATATTCTTTAACAAAACAATTCTTTGCTCTTGAAAGTAGTAAAGATTTAGTATTGGTTTAAGCTAAATATAGAGAGGCCATCAAAGCAATACCCAACATTCATTAGTCCAGTATTAAATTTAATCCACAGTTAACCCAGTATTAAGACAGACCAGGTCCTCAAACTGCACAAAAAAGAATATTTTGCCATATAGATAATGCTATAAAGTAGTATGACCTCAGGGATTTGACTTGTAGTTTGGCCACAGGTATGGTGTCTGATTTACAAAAGGTAAAGTAAAATAAACACCAGTTAGAATGAAATGAATTATAGCTAAATATAATAGGGCTTCGGAGCTTTCTAGTTTAAGCTTCACTTCTCAGTAAACTGAAATCCAGGGAGATCACGTGACTTGGAGTGACTTTGAGTCACTGATTCTTCTGATTACAAGCTAGTATCTTTACTCCAAACAGTCCTTTCTGTGACAAACAGTGATTACATCAGAGGTCAGACTCCATATTGTCCACCCACATAGCTTAGGAGAAACAGCTGCAGATATTTTTTCTGTGGCATACTTTGGTAGCATCTCTAAGGGCGAGTGATGCCTCCTCTGAGACTGAAGAAATTAGTAAGGTTCCCCCTGCAAGCTCAAGGCAATAGGAGGTGTAAAATCTTGATGCAGAAGGGTGGCAATGTGAAATGTTTTTCTTGCATAAATCATTTCTGCTCTTTGAGGAGCTTTCACTGTGTTGGAGAAAGTCCTATGACTAGCAGGCTTTCTAGAGAAAACTAGTGTTTTTTCTCTAGCCTTAGTTCTTAGTTAATGGTTTGGAGGTACAGGTAAGCAGCAGCTGAGTTGAAAATATTAAGAAATGTAACAGTCACAAAAAATTCTAGGTAGTATTTTACCCAGAAGAAGATTTTTCTGTTTTTGTAGTGCTAGAGATGAACCCTGGGCTTTGTGCATATTAGATATACTGGCTGGATTTTGTATCAATTAAACATAAACTAAAGTCATCAGAGAAAATGGAGACGCAGATGAGAAAATGCCTCTATGAGATCCAGCTAGCTGTAAGGCATTTTTTTTTTTTATTAGTGATTGGTGTGGGAGAACCCAGCCCATAGTGTATGGTACTATCCCTGGGATGCTGGTCCTGGGTTCTATAAAAAAGCAAGCTGAGCAAACCAGGAAAAACAAGCCAGTAAACATCACCTCCTCCATGGTTTTTGTATCAGTTCCTGTCTCTGGGAATCCTGTCCTGTTTGAGTTTCTGTCCTGACTTCCTTACTTCCTTAACTGATGGACAGCAATGCTCAAGAGTAAGCCAGAGAAACCCTTTCCTCCTCACCTTGCTTTTTGGTTATGGTGTTTTGCTATAGCAATAGAAACTCTGACTAAACATTAGATAAGCCATTAACTACTGAGATGAACCCTGCCCAGATCCTGTTATCTTTCTAACAAATTGCTTAGGGATGACTGGTTGAAGATGAGTAATGAGGTCCCAGACTCTCTTGAGAAAGGCTCATTGAGAGAAAGGTTCAACTGGCATTGTATTCTTTAGCCAACTCACCATATGTAAGAGAGAAGAGAGACTGCATCACTTATCATAGGAAGTTACTTAATGTTCATATTTAGAGTATTTGCTTTTGTTTTAAAATATACGGATGCTCATATAGTCTGCAACCAGATTTGTCACTTTATACAGCAATTCATTAAGTGTGTATGGTGAGGATGTATAAAAGTTACACTGTTGCTATTAACTGTAGAGAGAATGGGTAGCTCTGGAGATCACCTCCAACCCTTCTGCACACTGGGCAGAGCTGAGTGGGAGGTCAGTGCTGCCCCTTCCTGGCCCAGCCTGGTTGGTAGGAGCCATTGTGCCCTAGAGCCGAAGGTGGTTTTTTTGAGTGGTTTTTTTCCTCTGAGTTAACTCTTGAGGAACTGCATCATGGGCAGAAATGTCCCTTAAAAAAGAGAACTTGACATAGGGATGGTTTTGTAACTATATCCTTCATCAGCAGAGGGCAGACTCCTATGGCAGGGAGAGAAACTCCAGAATACTACAGAGCCTTAGACTCATTGTAGCCAGCATAGACCCAGATCCTCAGATCCATGCGTTAGCTCTCAGGATGTCAGCAGGTGTCTTGGTAGGGCTCCATTGTCTTCCTACATCCCTGAACCAAGTATTTCTTCTTGCCTGTGGCAATCTCCTAACCTGCCACTGAGTATGTAGGGCATTGCCAATATCATGTTGTTTATTCAAATGCTTATTACTAGTGAAAATTACAATCCAGCCTAACTAGAATATGTTTGTCCTGACCTTTCCACATAGAATGGGGTTGGAAGCCCTGGTGGAGTCATATGCATTCTGGAGGCCATCACTACGAACTCTCACATTTGAAGATATCCCTGGAATTCCAAAGCAAGGTAATTCGATCTCCTGGGTCATGCATGCAGCCAGTTCCTGAGAAAAGGCTGAGGTGTAAGTTCTGCACACTTTGTTATTTACACTCACGATGTTGACTTTATCATCAACATCCTCCTACTCCAGGACCCATTCCTTTTCTGCATGACAAAAGACAGGTCAGGAAGGATGGCTGCCCTGTAGTATTAGAGGTTAAATATTGCATGTCTTAGCTGTTTATTTCATAATGCTTACTTCTTCCTGACATCTCTCATTGAGGTGTGGGGTGCTGGGCTCCAGAGCCAGGTGTACTCTACAGGAAGTTGCCCATGTGTATTCTCTTACTCATGTATTGCCTCTGAGCAGGGTTTCCTTACTGGGTCTGTGATGAGATCAAGCACACTGGTTCAGACCATTTTGAGCTCATTTCTCACAAGCCCGGGACTTGTATCTCTTTAGAAAGAGTGCATCTTCACTCTGCTCTGCTCAGGAGGTAGACTCCCAGATCACCCATTTAGACAGATTTCACCAGGATCCTTCCAGCTCCCAGTGAGAATTTCACATACTCAGATTTTGATTATTACTATTGGTTGTTTTGGGCTTTTAGATTGTTTAAAGAAGTACAACAAAATGCTGTTGTTAGAATAATGATTTTACGGACTATCCAGTCCTTAGGAATTCTCCATTCTTTTTAAGTTATGTCAAGTCTGAAGCATCAGTCTGCCAAGAATTGCAGAAAAGGGAGGTAGCAACTAATAGAAGGGAGTTGCTTTTGATTGATTGTAAAATTAAACCCCCCTCTTTGAATGTCAATAGTCTTGTTTATTCCTTAGACCTTTGCACTTGTGTAGCATGTCATTTGCCAGCCTATTTTCTAGCTGGAGTTGAGATTTTCTGAGGGACAAAGTGATAACAAAGCAGAGACCTGAGTGGTACATGTGTTGATGCACACAGCCTCAGTGAGAAATTACAGGTGAACATGAGGTGTGGCATCCCAGACCCGTTCTGTGCTTTCCTTCCAGTTACTTCCTTCATCTGTAAGGACGTGTACTGATCCAGAAAGAGAATTACATAGGTAGAAAAGAACAATTAGTTATACTGTGTTGGGGCAAAAAACAAATGAGATGAAATTTAATTTTATAAAATTTCTGATAAATTTAGCATTTGTAATATTTGCTTTTGTAAATAAGAAAATTCCAAGAAAGCAAATTGAGATAGGACATGAAAATTTTATGTGATAGTGCCTTTCTGTTTTCTGTATTATAAAACTTCATCTTTTAGGAAAGATGAATTAGTCCTAAAAACATTCCTCTAAAAAATGTTTATTCAATTTATTATTATTATTATTATTATTATGTGTGTGTGTGTGTGTGTGTGTGTGTGTGCTTGCATGTGTGATAGCATGTGGCAGAATACATCTTTTAGGAGTTCATTTTTTCCTTCCACTTTGTGGGTCCCAGGAATTAAACTTAGATTGTTGGACTTTGTTGCAATTATTATTACCCTTGGAGCCAAATTATTTATCCTTGTTTTAAAATTATTGAGAAAATGTATGTTTAAGTTACTCAATCTGAGTTCAATGAGATGAATTCATTGAAAGCTAAGCCACCTTTCACCTTTATAATTTCCCCTTCTTAAAACAAGCCTTAGGTATCGTTCACTTACCAAATTTTAAAGGAAAAGATGACAGTTGGATTCATTCTTTACATTGCAACTTCTCTTATAGGAAACACAAGTTCTTCCACTCTACTCCAGGGTACTGGGAATGGTGTTCCTGCTACACACCCTCACCTCTTGTCTGGCTCCTCTTGTTCCTCTCCTGCCTTTCATCTGGGGCCCAACACCGGCCAGCTGTGTAGTCTGGCTCCAGCTGACTATTCTGCCTGTGCCCGTTCAGGCCTCACCCTCAACCGATACAGCACATCCTTGGCAGAGACCTACAACAGGCTTACCAACCAGAGCAGCGAGACTTTTGCCCCACCCAGGACTCCTTCCTATGTGGGTGTGAGCAGTAGCCCATCTGTGAACATGTCTATGGGTGGCACCGATGGGGACACCTTCAGCTGCCCACAGACCAGCCTGTCCATGCAGATTTCAGGAATGTCCCCTCAACTCCAGTACATCATGCCATCACCATCCAGCAATGCCTTTGCTGCTAACCAGACCCATCAGGGTTCCTACAATACTTTCCGGTTACACAGCCCCTGTGCCTTGTATGGATATAACTTCTCCACATCCCCCAAACTGGCTGCCAGTCCTGAGAAAATCGTTTCTTCCCAAGGAAGTTTCTTGGGGTCCTCACCAAGTGGGACCATGACTGATCGGCAGATGTTGCCCCCTGTGGAAGGAGTTCACCTGCTTAGCAGTGGGGGCCAGCAGAGTTTTTTTGACTCCAGGACCCTAGGAAGCTTAACTTTGTCATCTTCTCAAGTGTCTGCACATATGGTCTGATGAAACCTTTAAGTTAAACTACATTTGAATCTAACGGATCTTCCTTATTTTTGAAAAAGGCAATACGGAAAAAAATGTACATAGAGTAGAAAATAAAGGCTCATTAAAGATTTTTACTTTCTCCAGGCAAGACTGTAATTATCTATGTCATATGTGTATGCTATATATTCGTAGCATGTAGTATACTGAAGGCTTCTCACTGCCATGTTTATCCAGTGTCACAGTCATTGACTGCATGTACTGTGTTTATTCAGAGTAACCAGACTCTAAAAGCAAAAACAGTACACTTGAAAGTTGGTAACAATACTACTAACCAAAGACTTTTCTAATGCTCCTGTGCAAAGTGATGGGGTTCATTACAGCAGCTTCATGTATACCTAACCAAAGATTTGTAACTTCAGTAGAATGCTCTGAGAAGTTTGTATTTGAGTGTTGGTAGCATTATGATTTTTATTATTCTTGGACATGATGTGAGACCCTCCAGTGCAAAAGCTTGTTAAATCTTAGTGTATTTCTAAGGTATCTGTAAGAAAAAAGGCTTAGCCTTTCATTTCTGCTTATTTTTATTTACTGCAGACCTTGGGTTTAAAAATCCATAGCTCAACTGATGTTTCTTTTTTGAAGGAAGGTGGAAAAGACTTTTGTGACTTTTCAGTTTCCATTGGACAGAAAATCTTACTGGCTTGAAAAAATACATCTCTATTTTAAAATTGTTCCCCATTTTATTTAGCTTATCAAGAAGGCCATTAAAATGTCCTGTAAACATTTTTAAATTCCGTTTTCACCAGGGAAGGGGTTGGAGTGTACGATATGAAAAATTACAAAAACAAAAAAGTAAATCTGCCTCAGATTTTTTTGTCCCAATGAGTAATGCTTATTTATTTTTAATTAGAGGAATAATGTCAAGCACCTCTTAGGTCTTGTGTGGCTTGTTTTTTAGATTTGGAATATTTTCCATCTTTGAGCTGCCTGATCCTTAGTCTGTGAGTAAGGAAAAGGCCTTTATGCCACTTATTTATGTCTCATAGCTCCTATAAATTGAACAGTTCCCCTCCCTAGTCTTATCTCCCTGTCTGACTTTTTTTTTTTCCAAAACAGACAGGTCTTCCCTTTATGGTGCTAATGCTGTAAGGAATTTCAGAGGGTTATCTCCAGCAATCTGTCTTGTGCTGTAGTCAAAGGCCAAGGTCCATTACTAGAAAGGCCTCCTAGGAGGACCAAGGAGGAAGATACTCATTATGATAAGTGAGCTATAAAACTTTTAACCTCAATAGCATTTTCTTTGGAAGTGAAGAAATAAAAATAGAATTAATGTCTAAAAGTGCCTAAAATGAACACATGACTTGAGTTCAAAATAAAGAATTTTGATGGTAGATCATGAGATAAACAGAAAAAGTGATGCATGCAGGATGGTGGACAGCTCCTTCTTTTGAGAAACTAAAGTGATGTGTCTGTCCAGTTGCTCCTTACATTTCCAGCATACTAAATGAAGACAACTCTTTTCTTTTGTTTACTCATAGACATGCTCTACCATGTCCCTAATTTGGATAGGAAAAGAGTTACTATCTTCGTTTACTTCTTTACAGAACAGGATCATTGTTGTAAATTTAGGAGAAAGTTATGTTTAGACAGAATGCATTCTGGATTTATCTTTGTTTACAGATATGGACAAATTTCCCCATGGATTCTATAAAAAGGTCATCACAGTAATTAAGTTTTAAAACCTAAGATTAACATAAAGGGACATGAAATATTTGCAGTAGGTAGCTCTAGCTAAGGTTTTATGCATGGTCTTATTAACTTGACAGAGATTTGGGAAAAAGGCTTTGAGAATGAATCCAGCCATTGTGATTTTTATAATTCAAGGAGAATAGTTTTCCATCTTGAAAAAAACACCAAGTGGATTATTTTCCTTTTTGCTGTTGATAATTTGAGATGATATCATGTGAGCAGACATTTTTAAAATTAATTTTGAAAAAATTTAGCAATATTGTATAAATGCTGTTTTTTTAGGTTTTGCTGTAAATAATAATTACAATGTCACTTCAAAGACTAACCTTTTATTGTTGTACTAAATGACATACATACATTGATAATTATATTATTGATCTGTATTTTATTAAAAGTGCTTAAGAAATTATATTAAAGTACATTATTAAACTTTTTTATGGTTTTGAAAGGTAATTATTTTAATTGCTTATAAATATTTTTCTTAGAATAAACACACCCATGTATACTTTAGACATAAATTCTGTAGCCCTCAACTACAAAGCAAGGAGAAATGGGCTTAATGTCCCTTTTTTATGTGTTCAATATAATTTCCCGGTATGGTGACCATGTCATTGAAGGTGAAGGCCCTGACAAATATTGAACACATGACAGTTTGGATGTGAGAGGAGACAGTGGAACAGCATGCTTTGTTCAGGTCTGGAGAGAAAGGCAAGGATGTAGGAATAGTCTGCTTGAGCTGCTAACCAGTGATGACAGATTACTTCTAGGCCTCTTGACTGGAAAACATTCCAGGGCACATGGAGCTGGGAAGAGGGTATTGTTATCAAGACCAGTCACATTCTGAAAATTAATACTTGCTTCCATACAAGCCCCCTCCTAGAGGTCAACAGCTTTTCACAAGTGGGGCACACTGTTGGTGACCCTTGATTTCTGGAATGTAGAAGGTCAGGAGACCTTCATGCCTCCCAGAGGAGGCATAGTGTGGACTATGGAAAGAAGGACTCGCTCTTGATGTCACTTCATGAAATTGTGAGAGATAAACAAACCATTTAAATGCAAGTAGGTCTTCATTTCCCCTGCGAGTTTAAACTTATTAGAAGCTGAGATTTTATTGTATAATAAAATAGAACAGAAGCTTTGAGAGATAACTGAGCATTTGAGTAGGAGAAAAAGAAAGAGTAATTTTTGCAGCAGGTAATTTCTGGGAAGATTTGAGGGAAGGAGAAGGCACAAAAAGAGATCCTTAAAAAATTCTCAGTGAGGGGCTGGAGAGATGGCTCAGCGGTTAAGAGCACCGTCTGCTCTTCCAGAGGACCTGGGTTCGATTCCCAGCACCCACATGGCAGCTAACAACTGTCTGTAGTTCCAGTTCCACGCAAACACCAAGGCAAATAAATAAATAAAGTTTAAAAAAAAAAAATTCTCAGTGAAATCACAGATTCTCCTACAGTCTAGTGTAGGATTATTAAAGGAACCATTCCATGAGCTGGAGATTCACAGTAGACCTGCCGAATGCTATACTATAGTCTAGCCAAAGGTTTGTAAAGAATGCTTTATTTCAGTGTGTTTTCTTACAAAACCTTCCTGACTCATCTAAATGAAGGATTTCTCACACTTTTCTTTGGCAACTTTATTTTCATTAAATTATTACCAGGTTGTATTTTAACCTCATCATTTTTCCTGAAAATAAATGACAAATTGGAAATGGAATAAAAAAAAACATGAGCACTTAAATTGATTTCCATAAATATGACAGGTTAAAATCAACACAATCTGGGATGGAAGTGGCTACTAACAAATGTTAAGCTCAGTATTTCTCTATATGCTGGTAGATTTTTCAGGTAAGTTGTTATTTTTTAGATTTTGGCAGAGTTAAAGTATAACTTTCTTGGCAATTAGAGAAGTTTGTGGTACATCATGAATTCCTCAATCAGTATTTTATGCAAAAATCATCCTGGGTCCCATTTTTCTAGTATGTAAAAGGTATAGTTAGAATGGGAATCTTCACCATTTTTTTTAAAAAAATTTTGAATTAATGTAATATCTATTAATACTTAGCTTAATAACAGTAAGCTTGTTCTATTGAAATGTTATATGCATTGGATTATATATCTTTATTTTGGGATATACAAATACATACATACATCTATATACATATATGTATATATAAATTCTTTACAAAGAACATAGCAGTATGAGGATTATTTTCAATATACTGCTTTAATTAAAGATGATTTTTAAGTGGAATGTAACTTTATTCAGTTATAAGATATAGAACAAATTTTAATGTTTTCATATTTAAATGCAACTACAATTCACAATGTATTTTCTACTGTATAGTATACATAAAATGTATTAATAAAATTCCTACTTCATAATGCTCTTAATTGCATGGCATCAATCATCACACGAAACAAGCATGGGAATTTTGTATTTAGTCATATTTCTAAGTCCATTCAAGTCCTCGAGAAGACACTTAAACTGGTCTTTCTGAAGTTTTATTCATGCTGAGACTCAGATGCAGTACTATCAAGCAATGTGTTAACTGTATTTTTGACAGAGTTTGTACAAGACTAGATAGATCCACATAGGCTTCCCAAGTTCATGTTTGAATCCTATTACAGTAACTAGAATGACTTAATATTAACACCAATCCTTTCCTATTTGTTTTATGGAGATACAGTTCACATGTTCTAAATGTTATCTTTCTGAAGTGAAAAATTCAAGGGCTTTAGTATATCCACAGAGCTGTAAAACTATCACCATCATCAATTCTGGAACATTTTCATCACCCTTTTTGTCTCTTTATTCTCTTGCCTTTCTTATTCCCAAATCCTAGGCAACTGTTAACCTACTTATTCTAGGCATGTCATGGGAATGGATTCATATGGTATGATGCCCTCTGTGACTGGTTTCTTTTACTTAGCATAACATTTTCAAGGTCCATCCATTTTTAATGATGAATACATTTATTGTATAGATGAACCACTGTGTGTGTGTTTTCCTCTCTTCAGGCCATTTTAGAGGTTTTTTTTTTTTTTTCCACTTTTTTTTCAAGACAAAGTTTCACTATGTAGCCTTGCCTAGGCCCCAGAACTCATTATCTAGACCAGACTAGCCTTAAACTTGAAGAAATATTCTATCTATGTCTGCCTTCTAAGTGCTAAGATTACAGGTGTGAACTAACATGCCCAGCCTGTTTTGACTTTTAACTATCATGAGTAATGCTGTTATAAATACTACAGATATTACTGTGAGGACACACAACTTTGTTTCTCTTGGTCATATACCTTAGGGTGGAGATATAAGATGCTGAAATATTCTCTTGTCTTCCAAAGCCCTATTTCTCATGCTTGCCATAAATGCAGTGCTATAAGCTCCCCATACCCTCACTGACTTTGTTCTTATCACTCTTTCTGATGATAGTCAGCCCAGTGGCTATGTAGTGTTATCTTACTATGGTTGAATTTGTATTTCTTTCATGACAAAAGTGATACTGAACATCTTTTTCCATTTTTTATTGGCCATTTGTGTATCTTCTTTAGAGAAATATTCATACAGATTCCTTGCCCACTTTTTAATTGATTTGTCTCTTTTTTTATTGTGGCATATTTTTCTTTGTATATAAACTAGATTCATGCTCCTTATAAGATATATGATTTGCAAATATTTTCTCTTGTTCTGTGTGTTGTCTTTTATTTTTCTTCATGGTGTCTTTTGCAGCACAAAGACTTTAATTTTGGGGAGGTCTTGTTTATTTTTCTTCTCTTGATAGTGCTTTTGATGTGAAGACCAAGACATTTTGATGAACTCTTTTAATCTTATGTTTTATATTATTACGATTAGTGCTATCATCATCCTTAATAGTAGCAATAGTGATAACTGATATGCATTTTAAAAGTGCTTTTAGGGTATGTAAATTTAGTAGTACTTGATAAATTACCTCTCCTCCCCACAGGTCTGAAATGTTCTTAAGGAAATAAATCATCCCTCAGTATCTTGATAAAAGGAACATAAGGCATCATGAATTTTTTATTCTCATAGGAAATGGCCAGCACTATTAATATTTATTCAATCAATGACTATTTATTAAGCCTTCACTATTTATCTGATATTATTTTAGACACAGGATAGCAGTGCCATCAGTGCCTTGTGAAAATGGCTTGTGAAAGGAAAGAAAACTCTTCAGAATGCAATATATCACAATTAGTGGGAAATATGTATTACAGCTTGACTTTTCCATGAATTGATGCCCTCACCCTTGTTATGACATTACATATCCCAGATGGTCACTGCACACTTGCTCATGTGCCAAGATACAAGAGGGATGCATTATCGCCTTAATTCTGAGTTTGTTTTGTGGTTTTCTTTGGAAATCCTAGTATCATTTAGGAATTTTTGTTAATTGACTTTATTTATAGAAAAGTAATAAGATATTTCTCCATTATTAGCAGGAAAGAAAAAACCCTGCTTATTTAGGGTTTTGAAAAACTGCACATTTTTTTTTTTAAAAAGGTATTTGGTGAAATGGCTTGCAGAGATTTACGAACTTTTTTTTTCGTAATTTGCCTAATTGAGTTTAAAGGAAAAATGAATCGAACCACATGTCTTTCTTACAAAATAGAAGCTCTTACCCATGCAACAGAAAAGGCACTCTTTAAAGAGGCTGCCATTGAGAAATGTTACAAGATGCTGGGAGGCCTTGCAATGAGTGAACGTATTTTGGAACCCTCATAAATTTTTGCTCATTTGTTTCCCTAAGATAACCTTGGTGTGCCAAACTATGAGGTTGTTTATATCTGAATGTTTGCTTTCTACTCAGATTTACCTTGAGGTCACTGACAGTGCATGGCAAACCTCACAAGTTCTCAATTGGAAGACCCTTTCAGATTGAATAGGAGAGAGGCATTGTGGGTAGCTGTTCTGACCCAGCTACAAATACTGATATACTACTGAACAAATTCACTGAGTCTCCGTGACAGCGTCCCGCAGCATTGCTAGTCTTCCTTGTCTTTTCATGCCATTCTCTCTGTCCTGACTGCCCTTCCTCTTCTTCCTCCTCAGTTGAAAAACTTTACTCAGGAACTTTTTCCCCTCAGTGAAGTCTTTCTTAATTTCCATTCCTCCTAACAGGAAAGACAAACTTTCCCCCAAACAAACAAACTCTTCCTGGAAAGAGTTGTAATAGCACTCAGCACACTTGCCTTCTTGTGTTCATTTACTTAGTCTATGTATGAGTGCTTGTGTGATGGTTAGAAGATGAATTGAAGGAGTAGGTCCTACCTTTATCTTTTACCGGGTAGGTTTCAGGGACTGAATTCAAGTTGTAAGGCTTGGGAGTAAGCAACCTTACTTGCTCGAGGCAGTTTGCTCACCCTGTGTACTTCTCTTAAATGGTATAAATATCTTAATGTGTGCTTTTCATTTAGGTTAACCAGCCCACCTAAAATGTGTGCCCACATACAGCTAATGGCCATGTATTTCTGCCTTAGCAACTAATACTAACTGCCAGGCAGAGATTAAAAATATACATCTGGGGAGTTAAGTGTTATCATTTCTATCGTGGTTTAAATGTGAAGTATCCTCCCAAAAGGCACATGTGTTGGAGACCTAGTCCCAGTTTGTAATACCAACCACTGAGAGATAATTGGATTATGAAGGTTCTGACAGGTTAATCTACTGATAGATTTGATGATTTGATGATATCATTTGATGATAATTTTGGGTGGTAGTATGTAGTAATATTTTGTGTATCCTCTAAGAAATAAGGCTTGCCTTTGTCAGAGGACAGAGCCAGCTGCAGTTATTCATAGAGGTCAGGCAGTGGTGGCACACATTTTTAATCTTAGTACTTGGGAGGCAGAGATCCAGATGGATCTCTGTGAGTTCAAAGCCAGCCAGGACTACATAAGATTAATCCAGTCCAAAAGAGAAATGGAGCCAGGCAGTGGTGGCATACACCCTTAATTTCAGCACTTGGGATCCTATGTCTTTGCTCCCAGTGCTTGAGAAGCACATGCCTTTAATTCTGGCCCTAAGAAGGTTGAGACAGAAAGTGATATGGCTTGGCAGAGAAAGGAGTATAATGCAGGAGGAGACAAGAGTTCCCTTCCTGCCCTTCCCTACACTTTACCTGTCTGCTTCCCTTCCCTTTTGGCCGAGTAAGGACTCAACATTCAGTCTGAGGATTTGTGGAGACAGGGTCTTTCCCTTTCGGCATGAGGATTTAGTAATGGTAAGAAGTTTCTCTAGTGGCTTGTTCTTATGTCTCTCTTTCAGCATTTACCCCAATGTCTGGCTCTGGTTTTTATTATAAGACCAATAGCATTGGTGCAACAGTAGTGGAAGCTCAGAGGTAGGACTTAGATGGAGGAAGGAGGTTCTCAGAGCTTGCCTTTGATGGGTATATCATGTCACAGGATCTTCCTTGGTTCTGCGTCTCTGGCAGATGTCTTGATGTCATCGACCACCTTATCTGCTAGGGACATGTTCCCACTGAATTTTTTTCTTCTTCTCTCACAATCATTCTCCCTAAAGAGCACTCACTGTCAAAAAACTAGACAGACACTTGTCAATTATTTTAAAATCCTCTTCCCATGTGAAGCCAATCATTTACTTGTGAATGCAATCATTTCTCTTGTCTTACTCAATTAAATAAGATAATCCCTCATAGAAAATGTAGAAAAAAGTTGGTGTTGAATCTTCTTCATACTAGATACAAAAACAGCTAGAGTTTACAGAGTGATAGTACATAGACCATGGTTTTATTTAATGTTCCTGACAACTGGAGGGGGTGCTTTTGTCCAAGCTTCACTAATGGGAAACTAAAGATCATAGAAATTAAAGACTTGACTTTAACCATTTGACTATTAAGCTTGGATGAAGAAAAGAGATTGGAGTAATAATAACTGTCTGGAGAGGACTGATCTCTAAAATATATAGAGAACTCAAGAAACTAGAGCCCAAAGCCCTAAATAATCCAATTAAAAATGGAGTTCAGAACTAAAAAGGGAATTCTCAGCAGAAGAATTGCAAATGGATGAAAGGCACTTGAAAAAGTGCTCATCATCTTTAGCCATCAGAGAAATGCAAATCAAAACAACTTTGAGATACCACCTAACACCTGTCAGAATGGCCTATGCTGGAAAAATTCGGAGCAAGGGGAACACTCCTTCATTGTTGGTGGGAGTGTAAACTTGTTCAGCCATTCTTGCCCTTTCTGGGTAGGGGGTGGGGGAATGGGGAGAAGAGAGACTGACCAGGAGGGGTCAGGAGGGGGAAGGGAGTTTGAACAAGGGGATACATGAATAAAAAATGAGACTTTATTTTATAAAAAATAATAACTGTCTGGGAAATAATTCTGATTGAAAGAGAATGGAAAAGAATAAAAAGGTCAGAAGATGCTCTTTGCTGGCATTTCTTCCTCTCCTATTGAGATCCCAAAGTATGTTAGTGTAAAACCAGTGGACAGTTGATAACCTAGCAGCTGGAGTCCTCTTAGAGATGAAGTTCATGCTGGGAAACAGAAATTGGTTGACAGTTCTGGTGAATTTTTTTCTTTCTCACTAGTTTCCAAATCCCCAACCCAGATACTTCATATTAATTATAAATACTCCACCAATTGCTCAGCTTTGTTACTAGCTAACTCTTACATTTTCAATTAAGCCATATTTTTATCTGTGCTTTGCTATGTGGCTTGGTACCTTTTCCGAATACAGCACATCCATCTTGTTTCTCTCTGTATCTACTCAATACTCCTCTGACTCTGCCCTTCTTCTTCTAAACATTATCTGTTCTAAGCTTATCCTGTTCAGTTATTGGCCTGTCAGCTTCTTTATTAAACCAAATCACAATGACATATAAAAAAAAACCCAAACCCCAAAAATATTAAAACAAAACAAAACCAAAAAAGAAGTATTTCATATTTCCCCCTTTTGTCTAACTAAAAAGGAAAGTGTTAACTTTAACATAATAAAATCATATACGAAACAGTTAAGAATTATAGTTACAATATCCATTCATTTGCATTTTACAAATTTATAGAAAACACTCTATAATTTATCTTGTCTTTGTGACTCTTAAGTTTTATACATAATTTACCTTTTATTATAACCAAGGAAAATTTTAACTAAGACTATTTAGTCTTCAACTCCATTAAAGACCCCAGAAGGATGAAATGTTACCTAAAAACAGGTGCATCTGGCCGCCTGAACCCAAGGTTCTTCAGTAATATTGAGGCATTTAACTTTGGCCTTTAAGCCTAGTATACCTGACAGACATTTTTAAGAAGCAGGCAATTTTGCAGGACTGTTCTACTTTGTCTTGGAAAAGTTTGGCAGTCGCTAGTGTGTGTGTGTCCCCATGTCCTGCTGGTATGTTAAAAAAAGAAAAAACTTTGAATTTGTATCAATAAGCCAAAATCTATACCAATGTAAAATATTTTGAGATTAATGCTTGTTTTTTTTGGGGGGAGGGTTAAAGTAGATTCAGTAATCTACCTATCATTTCTATATTTTCCCTTTTACTTTTCAGAACAAGATCCCTGAATCTAATCTCCTTTGCTCAGCTTTTTTTTCCTGACCATTACCAATAATAGCTTATAAATATTCATAATCAATATTTTGGGATTGTAAGCACAATTTTCTAAACTACTTCCTATTGTATGGGGTCATTGATATCTTTGGAAAAACCTTGAGATAATTAGGATAATAATGGAGTTCTAGATCAAATAATCTGTGAGGCTGGCCTATCTTAGCCAGCAGCCTTGAAGCTAGCTGTTTTAGACACAGAATTTTGAGGAAACTGTAACAGAAGCATTTTGAAATGCTAGGTCACCTGGGCAATTCATTTTCATTGGTGTTTGGTCCCCTGGTTCTGAAAATATATAAAATTTTAGAGGTAACAAATATTACAAGTATGGAATATGTGGTGTACACAAGTCAGTTAAAGATGATTTTTGTTTTATGCTTGAGCAGGTAAAATATACATTACATGTAGTTCTTCTATAGTTTTTTTTAAATGTCTGTAGCCAGAATTTTAGGGGCCTTTCCCTGTTAAACCTGATTTTCTTCAACTTGGAATGAATTCACAGTTTCTCATTTCCTCTGGAAATAAAAGCATGACCTTGCCTTCAAAGCAACACATATTTTGGTTTAAACTTTGAAGTCAAGATATATTAAAAATATATAGATTAGTTTAATTTAGCAGCTTTTATAATCCAATGTCTCTTGGCAGCATCCAAAATTCAAAAACAACACAATAGCACACAGGATCCAGACTTTCTATGTATTTCCAATCTTTATTTGGGCATTTTTAACATTACTTTATTTCTTTTTTTTTAGTTTATTATTTTAAAACTATATTTTTAAATCTATGACTATATATAATTTTCCTCTTCTCTCTCCTAAAGCCTATATATATATATATGTATTAATCACACTGTAACCCATTGAGAGTTTTTTTTCCTATCTGGATCTGTCTTTGTTGAACATCGTATTATTTTTTGATTGCAAGAGATAAATTTTAAACTGCTATATTTAGTTACCAGCATTGCTTAGCTTAGTACATGGTGGCAATGCATGGCTCTTGGCTCCTTCCTGCAGGCAGCTGTTAGGAGACACTTTTTTTTTTTTTTTTTTTTTTTTGGTGCTGCGACTGGCATAAGCAAAGGCAGGAACCTGCTATGCAGCTTAAATCATGGCCAATGTGAGAGACCCAAGACTGGGAAGTCACTCTTGGCTCCATTTCTCGGTGTCTAGAACCCTTTTCCTAGTTTTCTCAGGTTTTATGTGGATGTAGTTGCTGGGTTCCATTTGAAGGCTAAAGTTTCTTTCCTGCAAGCTACTCCCAAGAAACTACTTGGAGAGTCTTATTACTAATGATAAATGTTTGGCCAATAGCTGAGGTCTGAAACTATCTAACTCACATTTTCAGTGAACAAATATTTTCATCTATGCATTGCCATACGGCTTGGTACTTTTCTCAGTATGGCATGTCCATTTTACTTCTCTCTGCATCTGCTCGCTACTCCTCTGACTCTGCTGGTATTTTTTTCCGCAGCATTTTCTATTTGGCTCACCCCATAACCTTATCCTGTCCAGCTATTGACCAGTCAGCATTTTTATTAAACCAGTCACAGCAACATATATCCATGTAGTGTAAAGAAATATTTCACAGACGGTCATCATATATCTTTCAACACAATGTCTTTTTTGCTGTTGCCTGTCTTCAGTGAACACTCTCTCATGAATATAAATACAGCTGAAGAATTCAAAATTGGGACAGGACCACTAGGACGTCTGCACAGTGTTAAGGGTCAATTATTAGAGATTGGAAAAGAGAAATGAAACTGTTCTCTCCTATGAAACTGGAGATAGCTGCATAAAAGCTCAAAATGCTACAGCAAATTCTTTCTAATAGTAAGGTCTTTAGAGGCAGTTTTTTTTTCCTCCAGATCCCGTTAAAAGGTAGCAAGGTAGTGCTTGAGAGATAGCTCAGCACCTAAGTGAATAGGCTGAGCCTCCAGAAGACTGAAGCTCAAGTCCTAGTTCTCATATGGCAACTCAAAACCATCTGTAACTCCAGTTTCGAGGTATGAAACACCCTCTTCTGATCTCTGCTGGCACCAGACATACATGTGGTTCATATACATAATGCAGGTAGACACTCGTATACATAAAATAAATATATTTAAGCAGTGTGTGTGAGGTTGGTGGATGCGGGTGTCTGCATACATTAGAACAAGTATGGTGATTAGAGGAAAACCTTCTGGTGTTCTGGCTTTTCTTCTTTGTTAAAGATACATTTTTTTTTTTGCCACCATATAGCCAAGCATGCTGGTGTGTAAACTTCTGAAACTGTCCCTGTATACCCCCTCCATCTCCCAGTGGAAGTGTACTGGGATTACAGACACTTGTGCTACTGTATCTGGCATTTACATGGGTTCTGGTTAGCTGAACTCAGGCAGATAGGCTTGCAAAAGTGCTGTTATTTAATAAGCCATCTCCTCAGCCTCATAAAGAAATAAAATTCTGATATTTGATACTACAACATGGGTCAACCTTGAAAACATATTGAGGTGCACTATGTATATACAAAGGACAAATATTTATATGAAGTACTTAGAGTAATCAAATTCATAAAAATAGAAAGTGGAATGGTGGCAGCCAAGAGAGAGTTCCAAATTTCAGCTTGAGAAGGTTTTATGTCAAGTTGATACAGGCTAAAGTCATGTGGAAGGGAAAAGCTCAGCTGAGAAAGATGACCCCGCCAGACCTAACTGTGGGACATTTTTTTGGAGGGAGAGATTAATGATAGATGTGGAGGTACTAGCTCCCTGAACATGGAACCACTCTTTGGTTAGGGGTCCTTGATGGTATAAGAAAGCAGGCTGAGGAAGCAATGAGGAGCAAGTCAGTCAGAATCACTTCTTTATGGCTTCTGTATCATTTTCTGTCTCCTGGTCCCCGACTTCAGTTCCTGCCTCAGCTTCCTCCAGTGATGGACTGTGCTGTAGAACCGTAAGCTCTAAATAAACTCTTTCCAAGTGTCCTTGGTCATGTTGTCTCCTCATAACAGTAGAAATCTTGAGCATAACAAAAGGTGAACCTTTCCAGAGGCTGAAGGACTGGAGTTGGTGACTGCACATCAGGATACACAGAACTGTAACATCAAAAATTAAGAGGCTTGAGACATGTTTGAACAGTAAAAAAGTGCTTGCTGCTCTTGCAGAGGACCAGAATTTGGTTTCCAGGCCCGGTGGTGGGCTCATAGCCACCTCCTAACTCCAGTTCTGGGAGATCTTATTCTCTCTTCCTGTCACCGGACACACACACACACACACACACACACACACACACACACACACACACACACGAGGAGGAAGGACAGACATATGCATAAATAAATAATAAAATAAATCTTAATGAATCATCTAAAAGGTAAATTTTATGTTATACATATTTACTAAAAAAAATAAAATAAAAGTCATTGTGCTAGTATGCTCACAGTGCTATAACTGTCCTTATGAGGGAAACATAATTCTCGTGTCTCTCAGTAAATAAATTATGACATTAGGAGATGACTCATTTTATCTTTGGTATATGTGTTGATCTACAAATTAGGCATAATTCTAAGTGTTGGGAAGGTTGGGGCACAAGATTTCCCTATGTACACAGTGTATGAAATGTATTAGATAAATAGACTGACCATACATTGACTCAAATAAATATAAACTTATTGCAGAATGAGTATTTCTTGTGTAAAGGCATTGGTGGGCTGTGATGGTGTGTGCTAGGGATGAGATTGAAGGGAGGACATGTGTGTTTGACACTATGCAGAATCTCCCAAGTGCATACTTGAGAACTAGACACTGTGCGATGCTCTTATAATAGCTGGAGTGGAGTAGCCTCCCAAATCCTCTTTCTGCAAGCAAAGAGTAGTGGTAATAATGTTCTGCCAGCCAGGCATGGTGGTATAGATTATAATCCTAGCACTCAGAGACCAAGCATGGGGTTCATGAGCTCACAAGCAACCCGGCATGTGTAGCCACACTTCGTCTCAAGAAGCAAGCAAGCAACAAATAAAAAGAAAAGTTAATATCTTAGGTTAATATCTGAACCTGTCTCAAACAAAACTGAAGTTTACTTTCTTTTCTGTTTGATCCGTTCTGGTACTGAACTGCTTTTTTTTTTTTTTTAAAAAAAAAAAAAAAAAAGCAAGAAAGAAAATGTGCAATGCCTGTTATCCCTTCCATGATGACTTCACTCATGTTAAATTCATGCCATGTCCTTCACTTCTGATGCTTTTTTCTCACGCATATGTATTTGTTTCAATGCTATGTACTCATGTAACCTTTTCATTTGACAGTTAAACTCATTCTTGTGACGGTTGTGCAAAGAAGTCGATAAAATTGAAGCTGCATGCCGCCTGCCTGTCCCACAGTGTTTGTGGGCTGCTGTCCACTCTACGATGCATTTCTATTTTGGAGATTATTTTTTGAATGTGAAAATAAAAAACCCCCACATAGCTGCAGACCTTTGAACTTTGGCACATTATAAGTTACTTCAAATGTTTTATGGAATACTTATGGAGAGCCGTATCAAGATTGAAAGCTAAGTGTCAATGAAATTAATGTGGTGTCTGATTCCACACTGCTCCTTCCCCACACTCCCCTCAGTTTCGCAGGCTTTTCTTTCCTAAGGGAGCAGAGGCCTGGAAGATACCTTAGAGGTGTTGTCATGAACTTAAACCTGGTGTCCAGATTCTTGGCTAGGCTTAGCTAGAGACACCTCAATAAATACTAAACAGCTTTTTTTTTCCGCCTGATCTCTGGACACTTGGCAGAAGCATTGATGACAGTTGTAAGAACATGATGCACAGCAGTGTTCTTTACAGCCATTTAATCTGTGTCATCAGATCCCCAGAAACCATGATTAATAGCAGCACTTGAGTTCATCTTCAAGTTGTATATTTGGCAATGGTGAACTTTGATCTGTGGCTTCACTTTAAAGAATCATTTTGATACAAACTTTTCCTATAGTCCATCTATCTCATTAAGGCCCTCACAAATACCACAGGGGAGGATGTTTAATACTAATTTATCATATCATTTAAAGCCCTTTGGTAAGGCATGGAGTGCATGTCTTGTCCATACAGTGAGCAATCAATATTTCATAGAGCAGTATCATCCTGGAAGTTGCCATCGTAGGCTCCTCAAGGTCAGTTTTGATTAAGGAGGAATGGACAACTAAGTCTATGGGGAATTAAGTGAGCATGATTGAGTCTCAAGTGGAATTATCTTTCTTTCATACAGTTATCTGGGCTAAAGAGGTCTTGTTCTCTCACTTTCATCCATTCTCTGTCCTCTCCATTGCAAAGTAAAAGATACAATTTTCTCTTTATAATTCTCTCTGTAGTATCACTACTCGATAGTTATAGAAAATGAACCACCGACTTAATTTAACATTTCCTGATGGCCATATTAAAGAAGAAAACAGATGAAATAAATTTTAGCAGTGTACTTAGCCAAGTATATTCAAATTCAATTAGTGCAAAACTTATTAATGAGAGATTTTTATATAGTTTTGTTTTTAGTACTAAAAACTTTGTAGTCTGAATTCCAGCAATGCTTACAGCACATTCAATTTGAATGTTAAATTTGCAACATAGCCCTTGCAAATGGTAAAATTTTATTTAATAAGAAAAATATGGAGCTGAAGAGATGGCTCAGAGGTGAAAAGCACTGACAGCTCTTCCAGAGGTCCTGAGTTCAATTCCAGCCACCACATGGTGGCTCACAACCATCTATAATGACATTTGATGCCTCTTTTGGCCTGCAGGCAGAACACTATGTACATAATAAATAAATAAATCTTATAAAAGAAATTTTTTTCTGTTGCTCTCAGTTCATTAAAATTTGAACTTAATTTTAGTAAAAGTAAGAACCAAATTCTAGAATTACATTAGCTACATTTCAAGTACTCAGTAGCCACATGGTTGCCAGGCTAGATGCTGCAATAGTAAAGGATAAATGAGGAAATGGTTCTGTAATCTATGAACGTCACCTTATTCTATTAACATTTTAACATGTGCAGTGTTGATGCCAAACTATTGCAACAATGAGAAGTCTGAACACTGAGATGTCTATGGTCACTATAGAGGCTTAGAATGGAGACAGTGCAGATTGAAAAGAGAAGCCCACACTGGCACATTGGCATGTCAGTGGTCATCTTTAGATCTTGTTTAGGTGACCACATACTAGAGGCTTCAGCTTCACTCTTGTATACAGAAGATATAGTCTCTAAGCACACATCCCATCCTAGTCCTCTGGCTCTGACAACCTCTCCACTTCTTCTTCTCAGATAGTTCCTGAGCTTTAGGCATACGGGTTGTCTTATAGACATATGGATTAGGGCTTGGCACCCCAAAGTCAGTTTTCTTATGCATTTTGGTCGGTTGTGGCTTTCTCAGTTATCTCTCACTGATTCACAAAGAAGCTTCTTTGGTGAGTGGTGGGAGTTTGTATGTATGAGCATAAGGATAACCATGGAGTGGGCCTTTGGGTATTCTGCTGCATTAGGAAACTGACAGAAGTAGGCACTCTTCTCCATGAATGGTGGTCTAACTTTCCTATGCCGGGCATGAATTTCCTCTTGTTGAGTGTGCCTTAAGTCCAACTTGATGGCTTTTGGTTATTCCAAGGATGTAAGTGCCACTATTGCACCTTTTGGGAAATTAGATCACCATCTGGTGGTGTCTGCAGTGTTACAGCTGGGTAAGACTATTTTCTTTCTTGATAGCTTGCACAGTTCCTTCTGGTACTATGTGAGCTAGTCCTCAGAAAGGAGGTTTCTAGGTCAGTTCTAGTCCAATTCCTCTGAAGTGTCTGGTCTTCAGCAATATGGTCTTACCTTCAATTTCTGGGAGACCACCAAGAGAAATGGCAATAGGTCATATTGTTTGAAGAGTCTCTTTAGATTAATCTACGGCTTTTTACAATATGTTTATATGACAATAGTCCCCCAACATTGCTTTAAAAATAACATAAACAGATACATGTGTGCACACGCGTATGCAGCCAGAGAGAGAGAGAGAGAGAGAGAGAGAGAGAGAGAGAGAGAGAGAGAGAGAGAACATGAGTGGAGGAAGTCTTAAAGGCTTCATCCCTATGAAAAGAGTTACAGACAATTAATGGTTGCTAAGAAAGAATCAGTTTTCTCCAGGGATGAACCCCTTAATAGGCTAATATCAATAGGTGTGTGTGTGTGTGTGCATCTAAAAATTAAGAGGTTCTAAATTTAAGAAGAACATAGGAGGAATGGGAGGCAGCAGGAGGAGAGAATGACTTACTTGCATTGCTAATGTACAAAGTTCTCAAAAAATAAATTAAAAAATTTAAAAAGAATGCCCTAGAGTGTAGTATCATTGGACAATTTTTCAAAGTGTTAGCCACTATTGTGAGCTTGTTAACCTATGTTAGTGATATAAATATCAGATCCTTAAATTTATATAATATGACTGACAGATCATATCTGAGGTCTACTTTACTAGTGGAATAATATGTAATCTAAAATAAAAACAAGCCTATTTATTCTTATACATGGCTAATGGTTGTGACTCAGGGTAGGTTGTTCTATAAAGGCAACCCTTGAAAGATTGTTGAAGAAGAGAAAATTTCTTTCATATTCCAATATATACATACATATGCATGTATATATTTGAAAAGGGGGCATAGTTGAGATCAAGGTTTGGATTTACCGAGCATGCAATAGAAGTTTTGAGTGGAATGAACTGGGCAAGTGGTATGCAACAAACGAAATTGCTCAGAAACATGTCAGGAATTGATGACCGTGGAGCAGTTACGGCACTGCTGTTTTTTTAGTGTGTGGTCTGTCCCTGGAGAGTAATGTTTTATTTTTCAGCCTGAATCTTCTTTTAATGGCTTTTTTTTTGGTTTTTCCTTTGCCACATGGTTTTAGATGCAATCCAGGCTCTGCAAGAGAGCCCCATACCAAGGCTTCTAGATTGGAACACAAGACAGCAACTTTTGATGGAAATATGCCTGGCTTGCATGACGCAATGATTTAATTAATGATGTTCCAAGTACTAAACCACCATAAGCTCCAATAGTTACAGGAACTGAGACTCTGTGAAGAACATTGAAGTAATGGAAATCCAATAAAAAGCAAAGTTGAATTGGCTTAGATAAGGGGAAAAAGGAAGATATCAAAGAGAAGGCTGGGCTTGTCTGTTTAGTTGACCTACCATAAACTTCAAGAAAAATCTGCAGGGCCCCAACACCATCTTTCATCCTGAAGTGAAAATAGGTTGGATGAGGAAGATTATCACTGTGACTTCCAGAGACCATGATTTGTTTCTGCTGTTACTGAGTTTATAAAAAGAAAGCTGTGCTCTTACGAATGACTCATTTATGGGCTTCTACACTGGGACTCTTCTCTAAGATTTTACAGCATGTGAACATAAAACGTCCCATCAAGATGACTGTCACTTTTAGAGGCAGAGTAAAATATAATATCTCTTGGAGATTATGGTCACATTGAAGTTATTTTTGATGCCCTTGATTCTGTTGGCACTTTTAGATGCATTTTTTTTGAGGTACATAGGTCCTTGATATTGTGAAAAATGAGTAATTTTTCTCATAAATTATTTGGAATGTGGTGTTCATGTTAGCTGTGTTTTAGACAAGTATTTTTTCTAGATGAACAGCCTGAGGTTTCTTGCTGACCTACATACCTATCAGAAAGGAAGGTGGGCACTTGGAGATGGTTAAGCAGCCACGACTTGAACTGAAAAATGTCCAAAGATGGAAGGTCCCTCTATTTCTTCTTGGTGGTGTAGAACATGCCTCCCTAACCACACTTCTTTCTAGTTTGAGCAGGGGCTGTGAATTAACAAAGTGCTCATGGGCAGGTTCCACTTCATCTAAAAAGGTAGGAGAGGAGAAAGAGGGAGAGAGGAAAAGAGGTCACACAGCCTGGTTTCTCTCATAGTGATTGTGATTTGTCAAAGCTGTGCTATCAGAGGCTTGTGACTGTTAATAGGCAAGTCAGTGAGAGTTGAAAAATGCCTGCCATCCCATGCCACCACCTTCTTCCATACAAAGTTCCTTCTTTTTAAAAAAATTTCTGGGGATTAAACCCAGGGCTCTGTGGACTCTCTACCACAAAGCTACAACCCAGTCTTTTCTCCCCTAAGTCACAGGGATCACATTTCTGTGGGGTGCTGCTCCTTGCTGGGTTTTGGAAATGTATAAACTTTATATGGACAAAATATTGAAAAGAAAAAATAGGTCTCATTCATTAAAAAAAAAAAACAACAAAAATTTTGAACAAACAAAAGAACCAGGAAATCTAGGACGGAGCTTGGCCTAGTGAAGATGGGAGGGGGAAGTTATGAAATGGAAGAGGGAGATACATTTTCACATTATGACAGCTTGAGTTGTGAGATAATTATCCTTCAAATAAATGAGAGACAGGGAGGGGAGAACAATTTTAAAAGGACACACATATAAAAAACTTTGTGTCAAGTATGATTCTAAAGGCATCACATAAAAGACACATTATTTATTTACTTATTTTAATCAACAATCTTCTATAATAAATTCTGTTTCGATAGGATACTTGTTATGTAGGTGTAGACACTGAGTATCACAGAGAAACTGAGGTTACTAATGTTACATAGTCAACAGAAAACAAAGTCAAGACTTGCACCCAAGGGTCTGGTATTAAAGTCCAAGCCCCTTGTCATCACTCTGCTGCCCTGTGACCTTACCATGTTATAAAGTTCTGGGTCTCCAGAGCCTGTCAGCACTCAGTGAAAGTCGGGCTGCCATACCAAGTCCTTTCTCTGCCCAGGGCATCACTTTCTACTGTGTGTCACATACAGATTCACAGTATGCATTCCATTAAAAAAATGCTAGAAAAGAGACAGGGAGATAATGCTTCCAGAGTACTATATTGCTAGTTACAGACACACGTAATTTTTGTGTGTGATGTATAGCATTTTCTTCCTTCCTTCCTTTCTTTCTTTCTCTCTCTCTCTCTCTCTCTCTCTCTCTCTCTCTCTCTCTCTCTCTCTCTCACACACACACACACACACACACACACCAATTAGTTTCCAGTTGTCATATTTTGTCATATTACCCAAAACTGATGGGTGTTAAATACTCATGGAGTTACATCACCTGGGAATTTCTTGCTGGGAAAGGATATGTGCAGTTTTCACAACTTTATTAGGCTAGTCCTTATTCTATACTTTTTGCAGCAATTGCCTACCCAGACCTTGGCCCAACCCCACAGATGCAGCAGTGTGGACAGAGAAAGACTGTCCATTCAGTTCTGCGGCTGAGCGTGGCTCTCCGCTGGAACTGAGGAGAAAGCATGTGAGCCAAAACACATGAGCTCTTGAGTGTAGCCTGTTTGCCCCCTGCCTCAGCTCTGTGAAATCAAAGTTTGAGGCACCACAGGAGCTCTTTTAAAATGTCCTGGCCAGCTTGCTGCAGCCCAGATGTTCCAGGCCCGGGCCGGGCGCAAGCTCCCATCATCGCATGACCCGACCGCGTGTCTGCAGACCCACCCCCTCCGCTGGCACCGCTCTGTAGATGTTGCAGATGCCACAGCTCATTTCTTTGAAGTCTGTATGTTTTTTTAAAAAACACCCCTTTCGACAGTTTTGGCCCAGCTTCTTATTATATAAGCTGATCTGTTGGAACATCTGTCACTGTGTGGCTTCAGCCCCCATCCTCCACTGAAGTATAATAACTTGACGTTAATAAATAATGAGACAGTGGTGAGTTTAACACATATATTATGAGGCATTGAGGCTAAAATGGCAGACTTTCATCTTTCAGGAAGACCAGCCTAGATTAAACAAACAAGGGGGATACAGCTAGGGCCCAGATGAATACTTCCAGCCATAGCTCACTTACAAAATTATAATGTACCTTGCATAAATGATTGCCTCTTCCTTCATTATACAGCTTTCCACAAGGCCAACAAGAAAGAATGAGGCTTCATAGCTAAAGATGTATTAACACAATATAATTTTCAATCCACACTTTCTGAGCTACTGCTTCTTTCAAGCCACTCTTTTTTTCTAGAGACAGTATTTTCTTAGTAGTCTCATGCTGACCCTTCATAAAGAATAAATGCTTAAGTGACTGGCACTAAGACCTTCTCTGGTACTGCAACCCTTGACCCACCATGTTTCTGTAGAGTCACTGTGAATATCTGGTATGTAAATATGCTTCACCATATGCTAGTGAATGCCCTTTGGGAACATAGAAAAGGAGGTAGAATCTGATTATTTCTTGGAATGAAATCCAATAGTTTTGAAATTCAAATTCATTTTTATTTAGTCCTCTCCAAAGATAATCTAAAATCCAGGCAAACACACCCAGAGAAATGGCAAATGGAATGTTTCCAGCTTTTGTTCTTCCATCTGCAGACACAAAAATCTGTACACTCTCGCTTTTATTTACGTGGCCCCTGACTGCCTATCTTCACATCATAGATACCCTCTTATGTTAAGAACACCTCTGTCTGGTTTGTCCTGTACAATCAATCCAGTTTTGTGTCATGCATCCTGATGCTTAACAAACATTTAATGGCAGAGGAAACAGAGCTGGAAGTGAGGTTGGCTGGTATTATTCCCATTCAGAAATGAGGAAATGAAAAAAGAGACATGAGCTGCCTGAAGCCTGATACAGAGGAAGGTTGTGTCCCTGGACCATGCTTGCTTTCTTTTGGTTTGGGAAATGAGACTCGGGCTTGGTATAAAAGGCACAAACCTCTGGAGAGCCTGAATTTTAAGGTGGAGATGGTATAGAAGTCAAAAGTAATAATTAAAATATGAGATGATCATCTCAAGCCAGACAGTACTTCATGGCAAAGTGAATGATATGAGTATATGTGGAGAGAGAGGGCAAGGTTAAGGTGAGGGCGTTATTCTACAGGAGCAAAACCCAGTCCAGTGACTCCTCTTCTGGTCTTTTAGGGTGTACTTGTATGATGTTTGACTCTGGTTATGGGAAAACTCACTATCACTCTCTTGGCAACAACAACAACTGGCTACACGTTCTGACAAGTTCTTAGGTGTAAAGACTATGGTGTATTACAGACTTGATCACAGAAACATTTTCTCCTGCTCACTTTCATCTTTATAGTTGACCTCTGTGAATGTGAACTTGATAACACTATACATACCCTATTTTCACAGAGTTGACCTACTTGTATTTCTTTAAAATTTTCATGCAGGTTCTTATATGAAAATTGGTATTTTAAATTATTCTTTCCATTAATACTAATATATTATGCAAATATTTATGTCTTTTTTTGTCTTGATTCAGTATAAAACAAAAAAAGAGTTACCTTAGTGTGCGCCTACATACAGACAACTAAAATACTGGATTATCTTTATATCTATTTTTATCCCTGGAGTAATTTAAAATATGATTAGGAAGAATAGTGGAGTTGATGTTATGGTAATCTAGCCCATTTGTTTTATCACATGTCTGTTAGCAATTCATGACTTTAAGACTCTAGGAGAGAAAAATGATTGCAAAATATTAATATTTTGTTTTAATGATTTCTCTTATGTTCTCCTCTTTCTTAGGTTTCTTTTGAGATTTTCTTTTTTCTTCTTTTTTTTTTGTCTTTTCAAACATCCTCAAAGTTCTTGGGGATCATGGGAACACATCCAGCTCCTAAGGTAGAGGCACCCAGTGTGTCTCAGAAATCCCCTGATGTATGATGCACTTTAGTTTTCAATCTTATCCCTCAGCTCTTATACTAATTAAAATACAGATTAATCCTAGGGGTGGAAGAGCTATTTTTGTGAATGCCCAATTGAGACAAAGTAAAGATAAATTTAAAATGGAAGACGTGAGTCAGTTTGTCAAGGGCTGTGCTTGTCAGACCTTAGGCTCTGGGCTTTTCTCAGAGGGGTACACAAAGACTCCAGCAGGGGAGCACAGTGGTGGGACAGCTGTAGAGAAGGAATATTCTATCAAACATTTATTTATGTGTTTATTTTGCTTGCATCCGTGTATGTGGGTGCATGCCTGCTGCATATTTGAAAGACATTCTGCCTTTTTGTGATAAGCATTCAGTTTATTGCTGTTTGTTGGGTGGGCTTGGAAAGTGAGAACGTTGTTGTTGCCATTTCGGTAGACTGTCAGAAACAAACAAACCAAGAAAATCTATAGGCTTCTAACAGATGGGTTTTAAAAAGTAGGTCATGTTTTGAGCCCACCAACCCTGATGACATCCCTTGAACAGAAACTAGATTCCTAAGTGTCAGGACAATATAAATGGGGTTCTAAAATGGTCTCTGGATCTGTTACAGCTTCCAAGTACAGCTGGGAAAAAAGCTGTAGAGAAAGGTCTCTGCGGGTTTGGAAAAATAAGAACCATGTTGGGAAACCCTGCATTCATCACTCTGTCTCTTTTTACTCTTATAGAAGAGACTGGGATTGATTCAGTCCTGATAGAGTCATGGAGATGATAGAGGGAGTGCAGGGGGAAAGGGATTTGTGTGTGTGTGTGTGTGTGTGTGTGTGTGTGTGTGTGTGTGTGTGTGTACACATGTTTCTGTGTATGAGTGTGTGTGTGTTGGGGTGTGTGCATGTGTGTCTGCGTGTGTATCTGTGTTTGTGTGTGTGTTGGTATCTCTGTGTGTGTCTCTGTATGGATATGTCTGTATGTGGGTGTGTCTATGTATATATGTGTGTGGGGTATGCCTGTATGTGGGTTTGTCTGTGTATGTGTCTGTGTGTGTTCTGGCATTTGTGTGTGTGATGGTATCTGTGTGTGTGTGTGTGTGTGTGTGTGTGTGTGTGTATGTCTGTATGTGGGTGTGTTTGTATGTGGGTGTATCCATGTATGTGTGTGTGTTTGTTTGTCTGTCTTAGTCAAGGGAGAAGCTATTTCCTAGGAAAAATCACTAATGTATAGAGGCTACACAAGTGATTTTGCTGCTTTGACATGAAAGCATTTGAAAATCCTAGGAGGAGCAGGTGTGCCTGCCATCTGTGAGCAGGGAGAACTCTCACCCATCTTCTGCCTGGCCTAGGATAGCAGGCAGTTAGTGATAACACAATTATGTACAAATCAAGTTACTAAACCTGAGTCTCAGAGGAAGAAGGTTTTAAAGCTGTGATAACTTACAAGACTAAGATAAAGGGCCCTTGTGTATTTTCCACTCCACAGCCCTAGAGAGTGAAATAAATACCTTCTAAGATCCAAGTATCTGTGCTTTCCCAGGCTTCATGCCTCATTGCTGAATGAGAACAATTGGAAAACAGGACGTACATTTATACATCAACACTATTTTGTCTGCAATGGAATGAAGCATGGAGCCCCTCCCTAAATTACCCCTTGTTGATTGGCTAGCTGACCCAAGCACCAATCCATCACAACTCTGTTTCCCAAACTCAACTGCTTCCAAATACTGTTGGACTAGAAGTACTCCTTTTCAATTTTTTTCTTGTAGAAAGCTTGTCCTCCCTCTCTCGGGTCCAACCTATACTGGAGGGCTGGACATTGAGGTGTTTCATCTTGAATAAAATTGTTGCTAATATAGGAACTTATTCTACTCTTGTACCCACAGATGCCATCCACATGGTGTTTGAATCATATATCTGTGGTATTTAGGTGAACTTGTGTCCTTTTTACTCATTTCATCTTGCCTTTCCCCCTCATACAGAATTTCTGTGGAGGAGAATGTAAGCTAATGTTGCATGAGGAAGATCAGTGATGACTGAGTTATTCATCCTGAAATCATTACAGTACCTTTGAAATTTAGCTGACAGTTCTTGCCCAGTGGACAATGAGAAATACTGTAAAGCACCGAAGAAAAGAGGCTAGCAAGAAAATTGAAAGACTATAGAGACTACTAGTTGGAAGACTCAGACAGCAGCACACATTTGTGACATTTTCCTCCTTTGAGGAGAATGGACTGAGGTCTGTGGCTTGGATGTTCTGACATTACCTATTGAAGAAAACTAAGTGCTATTTACCTTGAAATCAGATAGGACACATTCTGAAATACCTCTGCAAATATGAATTTACTAATATGTCTAATAATGATATGCCAAATGGCTGATTTTACCCTTGGCTTTCAATGAGAGATGTGTGCCCCTCTTGCTTGTCTAATCTTACACAGACTATAGAAGTCTCTGTAAGAGAAGGAATATCAAGAAAGGTTGATAGTTCATAGAACTTAAATTTTCCTGAGTTATGTCCTGAGTTATCAAATTTTGCATATATTTTAAAATAGTTCCTTACTTTCACAAGCATAGAAAAAAAACAATTGTTTTCTCTAAAACATTCAAATAAAAAGTCTGAGGCAAGTTTATAAGCTAAGATCCTTATGCTTTGTAGTATTAAAGCTTGCATGTTCCCTAATGCCTCCAAATCTCAGGTTGCTAATCTTTATAAGATGCTGATAATGTCATACACTTCATAGAGAGACTGTAATGTTAAATCATCTTGTAAATACAAAGCACTGTGACAATTTCAGACATAGAAAATGCTCTGTGTATTCACAGTATTACTATATTAAGTACAAGGAGTATTTCTTCAAAGGGGATGTTTGAGACATTAGATGTGAAAAAGTATTAATGA
This sequence comes from Sigmodon hispidus, assembly GCA_004025045.1. Classification (NCBI taxonomy): domain Eukaryota; kingdom Metazoa; phylum Chordata; class Mammalia; order Rodentia; family Cricetidae; genus Sigmodon; species Sigmodon hispidus. The sequence continues at coordinate 186,826 of PVIH01002021.1, forward strand.
AGTTCCCTGGGCCATTTGATAGATTCAGTCAAGGAAAAGAAAACCTACCATTATATAAGTGTGTGGTATCACTCATTATGTAAAGAGTAACCATATTTTCCTTACAAAGGGGTATTTATTTGCATGTGAATTTTCACTTGAGTTTTTAAGATATGGCATTTATTTAAAAGAAACTTAATCTGAGATTCTAAAGGTAGGCAGTTCTTACACATAGAAAGGGAAGATAAACGATTATTAACATGTCATGTCTCATTGTCACATTTTCCTCCATTCAGCACATATATTAAAGAATAAGAAAATTTAGACATAAATCTTAGAGGCCTCATGTTCCCCTTCTTCCTATTTCCTTCTGTTTATGCCAATTTGGGTTCCTCTAGAAAGGTGACATACTCATTAGCTGGATCAGACCTGTCAATCTGCTCTACTGTTTCCCTGTATATTATCCAAATGAGACCAGTGACTAAGAAATGCAGAAGGATTTATCTTTGAATGTTTTGCTGTTTTGTGAGTGTGAGCAATACAACCTGAGCAAGACCTTCTCTCACGCTGACTACACTTTTAAAGAACCACTGGCTTAGTGCTTCACTGCTGTAATGATGTACCCAGCTTGAAAGAAGGAGAGTTGATTTTGGCTCATGATCTCAGGGGTTTCAGTCCTTGTCACCAAGTTCATTGTGTCTGTGCCTTCAGTGAGTTAGAACATCATGGTCAGTGGTCATGATAAAGTGAAGTTGCTCATCATACGGCTTCTAGAAACAAAGAGAAAGAAAGATATAGCCATACAATCCTCAAAGACATGTCTCTATTGAAATACTTCCTCCAGTTTGGCTCCCATATCTAAAAGCTTCTGACAACTTCTAGTATGCCATTGAAATTATAATTCTATCAGTGGATTAATACACTAATTCATAGGTACAAGGTCAGACCACTCATGATCTAATTATTCATTAATGATTAGATCCATTAGTTGGGGACCTGTGAAATTTTCAATACATGAGTCATTAAGGGGAGAACACTTATATTCAAGCCTTAACAATGGAGTTATTTACTTCTAAAATGGGATTAATAGTAATGAAAGTTTTTTCCACTCAATAATTTGGATATTTTAGTTTAGAAATGCTGACAAGTCTTTTAAAGAAACATACATGTAGTCATTATTAGTCTTGCTTGTTACAATGTTGATATTAAATGTGTAGTTAGGAAATTCAAGTTAATCACTTTTGGATGTAAAAGACATTTTAAAAACCTTAATTATAGTTTTATCTTTAAATAGGGCATATAGATAAAAATGTTTTTAAAATGGATAAATAGGATCAGTATGTGTGAAGACTGACACTCAGTCACATATTTACTGAAGTACACAATGGAAATTATAGCCTCTTTCCCCAGGAAAGATGATATGCCTGAAAAAAATCTCCAGCGAGAGCAAATGATATCAGGAAGATTTTTGCAAAACAAGTGAAATATGATAAATTCTGTGTCTCAACATTCATTTTGTTCTCTTTGGGGATCTTAGAATAAATTCACCAAGTTCTGATGCTTAAGGAGGTTCATAATTTTTAGAGTAAGTTGTTAGATGGCATAAATAGAGCTGTGAAAGCAGGTGAGTTTTGATAAGATGTGTGCGAGAGTTGGTTAGGGTGACACGTACCTGCAAAGCCCAGCATTTTGAAGACAGGCAGAGGCTGGCTGCTTGTGAATTGGAGACCAGCCTGAACTAATAACAAGAGTACCTCAGAAAACACCAAACAACCCTGTGAAATCTACTGTGGGGACAAAAGAGTAGCAAAATAATTTGGCCTGAAACAATTAGGTTTAAAATAAACTAAAGGTGTTAGCTTGCTTGTGGGGAATCACTTCACATTCTGTAAGTTTATGAAAGTAACAATTTTAATAGAAACAATTTGTGATTGTCAGCTATATGCCAATAAATCTGGGGAAAATCTCGTACCATTGTAAACTTCATATAAATACATAAAGGGCATATTCAATGAAATAATGAATTGGTCAAAATTAATGTTCTCAATTATTGTTTTTTAAATCTTTGTTTTATTCTGACCTTAGACTTTTTAGAACTGAACTACTTCTGGATTATAGGTGTCCACTGTTGACCAGCAGGGGCAGATCAAATATTCTCTGCAGAACTGTTTCTCAGTTGAAGCTTCAGAGATTGGAGAGTAATGTTAAACCAAGAGTTCACGTGCTAAGATTACAAACACAAGGAGGAATAAACAACAGACTTGGGCTGCCACAAACAATTACATATGAAACATTCAACAAAATGAAAAATGCAAGTACAGAGTGGAGCAGAGAACAATTACAACAAAAAAAATATAAAACATTAAAAATTTAAGTTTTAATAGTAAAGCTATGTGTTACAATTTTTACAAAGACCCAATGGATGATTAAAAATAACAAACTAGACACAAATGAAATAAAGAATCAGAGCACTGGAAAACTGTTACTCAGAAGGGCTCAAGAGTGGTGGTGTGAAGCATGCTAGGAAGATTGAGCTGTGTGGAAGACAGACACATCCTTACAAACATCCAAGAGTAGTTTCAGGAGAGGTCAGCAAAGAGAGAGAAGAAACAGAAAATGAAGGAATGCTCATGAATTCTACAAACTTACTAAGTGGTGTGATTATACATTTCAGTAAGTAAGGCATAAGCCAATCAGGATAAAGGAAACAAAATCCATCCTAAATGCATCAAAACATTTCAAAACCTATGACAAGTATAGAGGGTAGTCAGGGGAAAGAGGCTGCTGAAAGCGGAACAACAGATGAACAAGGGAATCCAGGTGAGGTAGGGCTACGTAGTATGATTCAAAAAAGAAAAAAAATTATTGTCAATAAAAGACTAAGATTTGAATGTTTTCAGCATGGAAGAATGACTCATGTTTGAGAATAGCAGTGTACCAATTACCCTGATCTACTCAATACACCTAACACATATGGATTAAAATATTACATAGCAACACAAGCATCACATGTCAACCAAAATGAGACTATGTTTAAAGTTCCATGGAACAATATGGAGTACTGTGTGATATTTCCTATCCTGACTCCCCCGCCTTATCAAAAAAGTCACCTATTGCAGCCTATTAAATTGGTTTTGTAATTATAAAAGCAATAACCCACAGGTTGAAAAATATCATTTAAGATCAATCTTTTTAATTTAAGAAAAGCAAAAAGCAAAACCCAGAAGCTCAAAAGCTGAGGTCAGATTGTAGTTGCTGGTTCTGTTCCTTTCTTTGGGTGAGCTGTACCTCTGTTTGATTCCTCGGGATTCCTAGGGACAAGAGGAAGAAGGACACATGTCATGTTTCTGACTCTGCCTTGCCTACTTTCTCCTACCAGGCCCTGGCCAACCTCACCAGAAAATAGGGCCTAGGGCTGAGGGACCAGAGTCAGTGGAAGCCTTAGGAGTCCTTCATTCAGGAATGCAGAGACTCGAAGACTGACTGTATTTTTTTTTTCTACATTAGGCATTTTGGTCTTGAGGAAACCAAGCCAGTGCTGAATGTGAGGTGGTTCGGCTTTGCCCCTTCATTTATCTTCCTTTAATCAAACAGACTAAACGTTTTCATTGGAGAGAGACGGCTGTTATCCTTGGCTTTCTTGTGTCTCCAGAGGTATTTTTCTTAGGAATGTGTTAATAGCTACAAAAATCTTAACACATCTTCAAGTGCCTCTCATGTTAGGAGATTCCTCTTAGTTGTGGGAAAAGCGGTTGTCAGTTAGCCTCGGATTTAAGCAAAATCAAAATGTTTCTGACAGGTCGACTAAGTTCTTCAAATGACCTGTCTTTTAGCAACATGCAGCTGGAAGGTTCAGGAGGAGAGACATTTTTCTTGCCAACCGTGATTTCTTCAGCCCTCATTCATTTCTAAGGCAGTAGGGTCCAAACAAGGCTCAACTTCAAGCCCGGTGCGAGCCAGATTCAGGAGTTTCCAATTTCAAGGTTCTGTCTCATTTGCTGTACTAACCAAGTTTCTTTTTGTTTTGTTTGGAGAAATGAGAGCATATAAATATCAATTTAAGAAATAAATAGGAAGTATATTGTGTGAAAAGCATTTTTGAGAGGAAGAAGGCAAATCTTCAAATGAAAGAGACTCCTAAAAATAGCGATTCATTTTTCTTACCCTTCTCAAGTGCATTTTTAATGGAATTAAAAGATAGGGCAGTGTATCTCTGCAAAGATCTGTGAGTGCAACTAGACAAATTACTCTGGGGAGTTTTGTGATATGAACATCTGACTTCAGCTAAGGTTGCAAATTCCTGTGTGTTAAAGAAAGATTTGTTGTTGAACTCAAGATAGATCTGCTGGCAAGGCAAGTCCCTGTGCCTGGAGAGAGAAGCTAAGCAAAGCCTTTCTTCCCCTGAAGGCCGCTTGAGAGAGATTCATGTTTGCTGTTTCCTGTTCAGGTACCAGCACCCTTCCTTCCTAACATTTACCCACCTTTCCCTTCTCGCTCCTCCTCCCTCTCCCCCTCTTACCCCCTCGTCCTCCTCCTCCCCCTCTTCCTCCTTCTTTCCCTTAAGAGAGGGATGAGAATAGGGTGGGATGGAAGACAGCTTTCCCCATAGCAAACTTTTCTCCCATTTGAAAAGGACATTATTTTCATGTATCTTTGGAAGTACATCAAACGATCACTTAGCAAGCATGATTCACAGGGCAGTTCTGGAACCATCTGAAGTCAGTGTGTTCATCAGCCTGACAAAAATAAGCTCCAGGCTGTGGGCCACTAGACTGCGAGCTCTTCCAACACGATTTTCATCTTCATTGTATCTCAATAGCTGAGCAAAGAGGTTAGTTAGTGCCTAGTATTATGCTCAGTAAATATTCCAATAAAAACAAAATGGCGGTTACTTGATCTAAATTATACGATCTCAACCTGTGTGCTTAACGGATGGACCTTTCTGTTAGACAATCTGCTTGAAGAATGGATTTCTGGTGCAGTCGCTTCATTTCTGAAGCCAGGTAGTGAGCCATGCACAGAGATGCGCATTAGTATCTTTTGTTTCAAGACCTGAGCTGGGTTCAGGGAAAGGAAGGCATTTCTGAATGAGCTGTTTGCATTCTCACCAGGAGATGAACTGCTCTGCCTGGGCCTTCAGCTCCTTCAGAATCCCTAAGTGGCACAGACGCAGACAAAAGACATGGATTTAAAAAGGATTTTCATGCATCCACTAGTTTCTTTACCACCTGGCTCCACAGCCTATTACTGAAACTTCTATGGCCTTGGGCAGGCCAGGAAATAGTTTTAATTTGCTCAGGCCCTAAATTATAGACTGTGCATTTGCAATTGTTTCAAACTAGTCAGCAAAGGCATAGTTTTCAACAGGTTTTAAAGGAGGAACTCTAGTTCCCAGGTTAGAGTGCTCTATAATATTGCAAAGGAAAATGAAATTTGACATTTTCCTGCCCTGAGGAATGGTGGAGTTGAGCGGTATCCAAGGACAGTGAATAGTGTTCATCCCCCATCCTGTACTAAACTGTTCATCAGAACACATCAACCTTTATTTTGTCTGTCTGTGTGTGTGTGTGTGTGTGGTGTGTGTGTGTGTGCATGTGTGTTAGAGACACTATCCAGGCAGCATGTATCAAATTAGCCCAGCAATTGTCCAGGATTTAGCATATCAAGATCAGATGGTTATCTTTGTGCCTATATGTTGGGTTTCTCTTGGGAGCTATAACTTTATTGTGACATGTGTAGATTTAAATAAAGCACTGATAAATAGGAACTCAAAGTAATTACTGATTCTGCTGTAGTGTCTTGAACTCAATGGACCTGTCTTCTGTGCTGTGTGTATTGGGGTATCACTTGAATCCTTTGCCACATGAGTGTGCAATAATTTCTTAGTATTTCCAAGGTTTGCTATCACTTAATTTTACACTTTTGTTCCAGCAGCTCTTGACTAATTTGGTAGATACCTGGGTTTTCAGTTACATGCAACAGACTGATGCTTCTTTATGATTTAAACAATTTTTGCAACCTCAGATATATCCTTCAGGTGGACAAAAGAGCCAGCCTACTTAGATTAACTCCATTCAAGTGTTTGAGGTGGGTGGTACTTATCAATACACTCCCACAATGAGGAAATGTTGGCAAGAGATGAAATAAACACAAAAGTGGTATTTAGCATAGTATTTTTTTTAAAGCCAGGCCTCACTCTGTATCTAGGGCACCATGGCTTGAAACTTAGGTTTTTTTCTTCCTCAGCTTCCCGAGTGCAGGCCTAACAAGCAAGGATCTAGACATCCCACTGAAATTTTTATGTTTTTAGACGAAGTACATTAATTAATATTAAATGTTTGTTTTTCTCTTGCTTTTCAAGAGATTTTGTGCAAGAAGTGGCTTTAACTTATCTACTCACAAATTACTGTCGGGTTATTTTAAAATAATGGCTTCAGCTTTAGAACAAAAGCCCTTTCGGCAGAACTCCCTGATGTGGTCTGGTTCTTCTGATGTCTTTTTGAAGACTTTTCCCCTGATGTTCCTTTCATCACCGGGTCGGGTCGCTATCTCCCAGATCCCGCCCCCTTTTGTCTCCCCTCATTCTCTCCTTAGGAAAAGTGCACATTATTAATTTTCATTGACACTTCAAACTTTTAAAACCTTGCCAAAAGTGTTTTACCCCAGGTTACCCCTGTTCATGCAGCTTGGGAACTACGACTTCTAAACATTTTAAAAAATAAATGTTAATTTCTTAATGTAGAATGCCCAAAGTGAGTTTATGAAATGATATTAATATATCCGCATATTATTTGCTTGCTATCAGACTGTAGATTATCTAAATTTTAGATTGTACAGATCAGTTTTAGACTGAACGATTAACATTGTTGACTTTATAGTTCTTTATGTTAAACATTAGTCATAATATTATTCTATAATGTGCCAACCGAAGAAAATTCTTTCCTTGGTTCTCATTTTGAACAAATCATACTACTTCTGAGAATTATTATTTTTGACTATGTCAAAGTTATGCTCAAGAAGTCTCCCATAAAAGTTAGAGATTAATAAATAGTAAAAGAAAATAGTAAAGAAAAAAGTGGGGTGAGCCTGGTTTCACACATTTGTAATCTTTCTACTCGGGTTACTAAGGAAACAGGTTTATAAACTTGAGGCCAGCCTGAACTCCATATCCAGATCCTATCTCATAAGGAAAGAAAAAGAGCTGCAATATTACTTGGCTATACAACAAGTGCTTATCACATGGTAGGCCCTGAGCCAAGCATCTATTACAAAAAGAGTGGGAAAAAAACCTTTAATAACCAGAGAGATCCTGAGCCAAAGGAGAGATGCTGGAGGCACCACTTGAAACTATACCATAGCACCATAATGATAAAAGCAGTATGGTACTGGCATAAAAATAGGCCCAGAATCCACTGGAGTACAATAGTGCACAGAGAAACCAAGATAACCCCAGTCACTAGATCCTTGACAAAGGTGGTGTCAAAAGTCTATGTTGGAGAATAGATATACCTAATAACAAGTAGTTCTGGGAAAGCTGGATATTCACAAGTAGAATAATGAAAGTTGATCCCTCTCATCTCATTAAGAGACTGATTGAAAAATGAATAAAAGATCTAAATAAAAGAAGTGAAAACTTAAAACTTGGAAAACTGCGTGGAAGATTCTCAAGATACAAGATAGGCAAGAACCTTTTGAAAAATAATACTTCTACATAATTCAGGGAATGATAAGAATTGACAAATGAAATCACATCAAATTAGAAAGATTCTTCATAGCCAAAGAAAATAATCAGCCTGCAAAATAAAAGTGTTTTTCAGTTTTTTCCTCTGCTGGAAAATTAAAATTCAGAATATAAAGAAGTTGAAAATATTAAATGCCAAAAAAACTCCAAAGAATTCAGTCAATAAATGTGCAAATGAATTGAACAGACAGTTCTCAGAAGTAAAAATGGGCAATAATTCTATGAAAAAAATGTTCAACATCTTTAGCCATCTGGGAAATACACATCAAAACTCTGCTGAGATTCTTTCTTACCCCAGTTAGAAAATCTATCATTAACAAACAATAAAAATGACCAATATTGAGAAAGATGTGCAGGGCCTGGGGAAAAATAAATGCCCTGCTGGTGGGAATGTAAGCTACTCCAGGTATGATGGAAATCATTATGAAAGTTTTTCCAAGAGTTAATTCAGTCCTATGACCCAGCTTCTCCTGGCCATATATCCAAAGGAATCAGTTTGTTAGAAAGGTATCTTCACAGCTGTGTTTACTTCAGCGACAATGGCTAAGTTATGGAGTCAAGCTAGGTGTCCATCTGCATTTGAGTGGGTAAGGAACATGCAGTGTACATGCATAATGAAGCTTTAAAGTTTTATTTATTATTCTGTGTGTGCATGCATAGGCCATAGTGCTCATGCAGAGTTCAGAGTGCAACTTTGTGGGATGAGTTCTTTCCTTTCACTTCTACGCAAGTTCTGGGAAAAAAAAAATCAAGTCATTGCACTAACATGGAGAGGTTTACTTACTGAGTCACCACACAAGGTGTTATTTAGGCAGAAAAGAACAGAATTGTGTAGTTTCCAGAAAAATTGATGGCAATGGAGATTGTCATACTAAACAAAATAAGCTAGTCTCCCAATGACAAGTATTGCATGTTTTTGTCATCTGTGGAATTTGAGGCACAGGATGGGGGCTGCAGGAAGAGAGGATAACGTTCAGGAGGGACCATCAAGGGCATGAAAGAGAAGAGGGGGTAGGGAGGGAAGGAATCAGAGTCGTCATATACAGAAGCTGCATAATAAAATCCTTCCCAAGAAAGGTCTTTTAGGGCAATCTAGACACTAGCCACATTTATTGTCTTTTAGTTGGCCAAGTGGCTAGATTTGTTTTCCAAGTGAGACACTTTACATAGAAAGGTCCATTGTTATACATGTTTGAACCATCTTTATTGTGCAGAGCTTGAGTCTAGCAGGTGTGGTGGCCTAGGCATGTAATTTTAGTCCTGGGGAGACAAGAAGATCACCACAAATTTGAGGCCAGTGTGTGTAGTGAGTTCCAGGCCAGTGAATGCTACCCTGAATAATCTCATCTAAATAAAAACAACAGAAAACAAAACCAAACCAGAGCTCTGATTTAAGTGGTTTCCAGAGAAGCAAAACAGAAATTATATGTAGTATAACTTTCAGTTAAGTATTTTTATGGGAGTCCTGAGTGTGTGAATGAGTGGGTCTCTGATTTTAGCCTTTTCTTTTCCTTTTGTTGGTTTACCTTGTTTTTTGATGTGATAGTTTTGTTTTTGTCTACTATATCTTATTTTGTTATGATTGACTGTTTTCTTTTAGAAGCCTGTTCTTTTCTAATGAGGGACAGAAAGGAAGTGAATCCAGATGCAAAGGGAAGTGGGAAGGAACTGTGAGAAGTAGAGGGAAGAGAAACTGTAATTAGAATATATTGTGTAAGGAAAAATCTATTTTTAATAGAAGGAGAAATTACATTTATATATGTTTTTCCTTATTGAGACTTTGTTTGTATGATAGTTTAGAAGAACAGCCCCATAGGCTCATATGTATGAATACCTGGTTCCTAGTTAGTGGAACTGCTTGGGAAGCATTAGGAGGTGTGGCCTTGTTGGAGAAGGTATGTCAGTGGGGTCTGACTTTGAGGTTTCAAAAGACTCACGCCATTCTCAGGATGCCCGTGAGAAGTGAGCACTCAGCTGTTGCTTTAGTCACATGCTGCCATACCTGTGCTCCACCATCATGAACCACACACACACTCTGAACTCAGTTAAACACTTTATTTCTATAAGTTACCTTGAACAATAGTGTTTTATCACAGCAATAAAAAAGAAGTCACTTGGTTTGTTTCTATTTTATAGTAAGAAAACTTCTTGACTTTGATAACAGTATTTGTGAAATAGTTCCACCACTAATGCTGATATTCTACTTGATTTTCATGCTGGCTTAAAACTTTCTATATAACCCAATATGGTGCTGAACTCTAGCTAATCTTCTCACAATCCCCACCTCCACCCCCTAAATGCTAGCACTGCAGGTGTGAACCAACACATCACATCTATACCAATTGATTTGGTGTGATGCCTTCGGTATACTATCTTTGCTTTGTCAATAACATTCCCAACTCCCCTGACTTTTAAAAGTATTTTATTTCTTCAACTACAAATATATTGCTTTAGTTAGGGTTTCTCTTGCTTTGAAGAGACACAATAACCACAGAAACTCTTATAAAGGAAAATATTTTCTTAAGGATGAGATTACAGGTCGAGACATTTAGTCCATTATCATCATTATAGAAAACATGAAAGAATGGAGGCAGACATGGAGCAGGCAGCAGGAAGCTAGAGCATCTCAGGGCCTGGCTTGAGCTTTTGAAACCTCCAAGCCTACTTTCAGTGACACACTTCCTTCAACAAAGTCACATTTACTACAAGGCCACAACTGTCTCTCTTTATGGTAATATGGAGGACATTTTCATTTAAACCACCACATATTGACTGCAAATTTATCTATTAAAGTAGGTATGATATCTTGGTAGTTTTTTTCCTATTGTTGAAACTTGAATTATTAAACTTTTTTGAATATTCCAATGAATTAATTAATACTTTATTTGTAATTCATATATTTAAATTCACAAGTTAAATATGACTTAGTTTTATCTTCTTGATTTACCCTTTTGTTAGGAATATAAATCTTGTCATGCAATAAGCTTCATAAGATAAATCAGATTTTCTTATCATATTTTTATACTAATTTATATAAAATAAAGGTTTTTCTGTTTCAAATAATTTAAATATTTTAATTGTGTATATTCAGTATACATGGTGTTGTATATGTAAGGACACTGTAATATAGATACATAATAAACTTTCTTTTTCATTGCTGCTCATTGGCAAAAGAAACTTTTGCAAATAAGGAAGAAAGCAGCATTTGTGCATGAGCATAAGTGTATGTATTTATAAGCTAGTTTGATGCTATGTCAACTTAACTGAACAACAGTAGTAAGTTGTTCCCAAATGTGTCCCTTTAACTGGTTTCACAGTGTCAGATATGGCTCACTCCAATGGAGCAGCCTTCAAATCCATTCAGAGATAGGCTGGTCACCGACTTTTCTATTGCTACAGTAAAATACCATCAAGGCAGTTTACAGGAGGAGCTAATTTGTGTCTTATAGCTTCTGAGAGTTAGAATCCTTGACCTGAGGCTTTGAGTATAGTAGGAAGTAGACAAGCATCTACTTGAGAGCTCACATCTTGTGAGAGCTCACATCTTGATCCACAAGCAGAAGTCAGGGAGAGCTAACTGGGCTAGTCTTGAGTTTTGAAAACTTCAAAGCCTACCCCTAGTGACAGAGGTACATTAAGCCACACCTCTCAATGTTTTCCAACAAGTCTATCAACTGGAGACCCAATATTCAAATATATGAGCTTCTGGGACCATTCTCTTTCAAAGTACCCTGTAAGAGTCATGTCACTGTTATACAAATAAGCATATCTTGCCAGTCAGGTTGCTATTAAAGTTTGTGTGGTACATAGCTGGGTAAGAAGTTCTGATACTAATCTCTCCCTTAGCAGCTCGCAAGTTTAATACTTTCTGACACTGTAAAATTGCCCAGAAAGGAGCAAGTTTCTACTCAGTTCTAGCTTGATTGAAATCATTGATGGGAGGAGTCAGTAATGGGCTTTTATATGGACACAATACAGTAGAGAATTAGGGAAGGTGAGGAATGTGTGCCTTAGTTGATTCTCTGATGCCCCCTTGGAACAGGCGTGGTTAGACTGAACCACAGCCAATTGAAGAAAGAGAAGGAAGGTTGAACGGGAACGTTCTGTGATGTGGACAGAGCACACAGTCAACTCTCCACAGCTTTCAGTTAGATACTTAAGAGTTTCTAGTTTAAGGGTTAAAACTCATTCATCTGGAATGTTTCCTCATTAGGGAAGAATTGACCTCAACATTTTAGTAAGATTAACTCTACAGAATTTTTTTTTTAATTCTCAATTTTTCGTTCCAACAGAAGAAAACATATTTTATGCCCCCTGACATTAACTAGAAAAGCTAATTTCCTATGTGTTTAATTCTGGCAATTCTTTCCTCTACATAATAATGGGAAGAATAAAATTCTTTGTGACACCTCAAATGTAAATTTGGTAAGAAAGACATCTCTGAACATATTTTTTCTTGTTGTTTGGGATCAAAGGCTTTTTTTTTTTTTTTTTTTTCAGAATGAGAGAGAATTAGCAGGTTAGTTTTAAAGAGGAGTCTGTCTGCTTTAACAACTTGTAAGAGAAGGTGTTTCTTTCTTTAATAGCACCAGCAGGTAGGTGAGCTTAATAACAGCCTAACTCAGCATATTCAAAACGGAACCAATGATTTTACTCTCCAAACCTGTTCTTTCTCTCATTCTCCCTGACTCAGGAGTCTCATTTGTAACTGTCACCTCCTAAAACTGAGCTTCTTCTCCACCTCACTCCTCATTCCTGTCAAACCCTGGGACTGACTCTGCCCCTTCTCCATTACTCACTATTACCCATCAGTCCCCAGGGATGAGTCTCTGTTCTTTCCTCAGTTCTTTATATGGATTAACCACCAAGAGCAAACTTAGCCATTTTCCCTCATTCTTGTACTCATATTAACCTCTGGGTCTGAGATTGTCCCCTTTCCCTTATTTCCTTATTCAGTAACCACTCAGATTTGATTTTATACACCTATCTTAGAGATACCCATCAAATATCTAGGAGTGTCGGGGTCAAATAGAACTGTGAGTAGTATGTATTTTGGAGAGAGAATGTCAGGCAAAATGTTATCATAAAACCTGTGGCTTGATACTGCAAATATTTAGATTTATAAGAAGTTGGAAACTTAGATCACATATAAAATTTTTGGATTTTATGAAATTCACAAATTCAGGCAAAGACAGAAGACCACTTGTAGAGGGTCCTTTAATTCTTTTATCAGCCCCAGGAGGCTTGTAGTGGCTTAGCCCTATGAGAAACACATTCTGAGTGGTGGAATAAGAAGCCCAAACCTCTGAGAAAGAGTAAGTCTGCTGTGTTTGAGAGGCAGACAGGAGACCCCTGCATCGCTGATGGAAGGAATCTGATGTTGGAGAGGTGGGCAGGGTTAAATCATAAGCTCTCCCAAGGATTTTGAAATTTATTCTAATTGTCAACTGAAGATTTTGGAATCATTCAGGTGGGGGAATATCCAGGAATATTCTCTCAGCTTCTATGTGGAGGATTGAGAGCCAGGGTTACAGAAGGAGAGGACAAACCTGGGTACCAGGATGTAGCAGGAGATGAGAATGGAAGTGGGGGCAGTGATGAGAATAAGAAGTGGTCAAAATTAGGCTGCATTTAGAAGTACAGCTGAGGGGCTCTGCTGCATGGCCTGAAGAAGGGATGAGGAGGAAGGAGAGACTCCGAAGCTGCCCCGGAAGCCCGATCAACAAGATGGAGAAACTCAGGGACAGGGAACTAGGAGAAAAATGAGATGGAGAGTTATATTTAGCTCATGGTAAATGCAGTGAAAAAAAAATCTGGCAGCTGTCAAGTAGTTGTGGATTTATAAATCTTGGACCTCGGAGATTGGTTCTCTCAAACATCAGACTTTAAGAGTAAAAGCCAGCAAAAAAGCTGACAAAAGCCAGCAAAAGAGTAGGGAAAATCCTACAATTGCCAAAGCACAGAAGGTTACCATTCAAAATATTTCCTGTGGGATGCAGCACTCTGGCACTGGGTAGGGACTAAGGAAAGAAAGAATTGATGTCTACTTTGGCAAGCTGTAGTCCAAGTAGATCTTGGTAAGAGTCATTCCAGTGACAAGATGGGAAGAGAGGCCCAATAGAAGGAGTTAAAGAAACAGATGTAGAGGCTAGGCTCAGTGAGAAAACAGAAAATCTTTGATAGTTTGAAAAGTTCTTTAAAATACATCATTGGCTGACTCAATACTGAAATATCCATTAACACAAATCTGCATACAGAAATTTGCAATTATTTATTTTAAACATTGTTTATTCAGTATTTTATGTCTTATATAAGAGACATTGGTAACCAGCCTTGCTGATCACAACCCTTAACTTATTTACAGTAGCAAGAGCTTAAAACAAGCTCAATTTTGATGCATTTTAAATCACTATTATGTAAATTTTAGAAAGACCATTTTATTAAATATCTTACACACTTTAATTTCAAGAATGGACCTTGATGTTTGTGGTACATTTTCCAGTTTATTTTTATTCTGGTTCCCCTGTTCTTTTCTTTGTGGGATTGTTTATATCATGGGATACAGATAGAGCGAGCCCTCTACCCTTCCAATCAGATAGTTGCCATTTTGATCTGTCAGTCAAGCTCAAGGGTCTGCCCTAAACATGAAGACAATTGATCATAGTTTGAACATTTAGATTGTTTCAACTCATTTTAGTTGCTTAAGCTGGACTGTTGTGGGGAATGATTGGCAAGGCACTTGTCCAAGTCTCAGTAAGGTTACCACTGTCCTTATGGCTAACAACTGCACAAATAGAAACAGTTTGAGTTTGTGAACCTAGTTTCAACAAATTATTTGAAGTATGAGTCTACCTCCTATCTGTATTTATTATTCCAGCTCTTGGCATAACAAGACTGAAAACCTCTGCTTATGCAAAGCCTTTCCCAGTAAAGATCTGTGACGGCTTCACTTTCCTGCCATATGATCATAACTGATCACAAGCATAGCCTAAGACACAACCTAAAAAAAACTCCAATACCCCATCCAGCGCAAGGTGTGTTTGAGGGGCAAATGCCCTTGGCCACTTTCCTGCTTTTCTTATTTTTTTTTAACATAGACAGATTAAATAAATTTCTACCTCAAATTTTACCCAAGTACACTCATAAATACAGGAAGTAAGATGTTTTAGAGGCTTGGCCAGTCTTTCTCATACAAATCAGATGAGTGTGTGTGTGTGTGTGTGTGTGTGTGTGTGTGTGTGTGTGTGTGTGTATGTGTGTGTGAAAGCCCACCCATGATTTTAGGTAACAGAGCAGGCATATGTGCCTAGGACTTTACCAATCGCTCTATATGGGAATGGGAGACTATGTCTGATGCAGAGGGATGTCACATAGAACAGGTTCAGGTTCCAATGACCTCCTTGTTTGGCTGCCACCTGATTCCTCTTGGCTTGGAAGCTGAGAAAATGTGGCCATGCCAAGGTATTCTAGGGTTGATGGCTGACAGCAAAGTAGCTTCCAGCTTTGCCGGCTTCTAAGCATAAAACCTCAGTGCTTCATCCCCAGTCCATGATCTTCTGGGTTTCTAAATGACTTGTTTGGCTTCTCTCCTAACAATAGGTGGTCTTTGTGTTGTATATACTTAGCAAAGATTGACAATCATTTTATAGTTGGTTGAAACAATGTTAAAAATAAACCCAAGGTACTAAGAACCCCAAATTCTAGAATTTTGACCCTCAAAATATTAAAATATGGTTGCTGGCGATTTAAGTAAATTCCTAGTATGTAGTTTTTGATTATGAAAATGACAATCACTACAAAACTTTAGAAAACATAACAAAACATTAAATAAAACATTTGTCTTCCCAGTCTCATGCTTCCCGGGTAGCATCTCAGAGTCAGTCTTTGCAGGCATCCTGAGCTATTGACATAAAACTGAAACTTTGTGTATATTTTCATATTCTGTCCTTTCAAAATGTCCTTCCATAAATTTGCGAGGTTTAGTTAAATTTGTCACAAACATTATCACATGGCACACATAGCAAATCAGAGATTGATAAAACTCAAAAAACATTTTCTCTTACAATATAAATATACAAATGAAAGTTCTGCAAGGAAGAGACTTGGAATATTTATTTATTCATTTCTTTCGGTGTGCTAAGGCAGAGGTCAATGAACTTCACTTTCCAGTTCTAGACACTATTTGTCCAGTCTGTTCTCTCAAAGATTGGAATTAACTTTGGTTTCTCCTACCATCCATCGAGTTCATGTGTCTGTCTCCCTGTCTGTCTCTGTCTCTGTCTCTCTCAGACACACAACACACACACACACACACACACACACACACACACACACAGAGATACACTTTCCCACATGTCTCAAAATAGGCATTTTTCATTGAACCTCTTTCCCATTATTTTCATGATTAAGCTTTTGAGGGAAGTGCAGAGAGAGAGAGTGTGTGGTGATATATTGTATATTTAAAGAAAATAGTCTGGAATATCAGAGGACAGATATTTCCAGTATTTTTGTTTGTTTTTTTTTGTGTTTTATTTTGTTTTGTCTTTTTAGACAGGGTTTTCTGTGTAGCTGTCCTGGAACTCAATTTGTAGACCAGGCTGGCCTCAAACTCAGAGATCCTTTTGCCTCTGCTTCCCAAGTGCTGGGACTAACTGTGTGCACCACTGCTGTGATGGCTCTGTCCTCTGGTATTCTAGTTTATTTTTATTAAATGTACAATATATCAACACAGGAGAGTGAGGAATTGATTTTGGATAGACTGCTAGAGCTCAGAGCCCATCTTGCCCATTCACTGACACACAACTTTTCTGTTATTTGTCTTCTTATATAGCTTTCCAAGCCAGGGGTTAAGTAGATCACTAACAGAATCATGTGTGTTATTCAGTTGCCTTATTGCTTGGCCATTTATGGAAAATCCAGGTTGAAATTTATCTTTTTATATTCAAATTTGAAAGCATTTCTCTCTTGTCTTCTTATTAGAGTAAAAACATTTAAGGAAGTCAGGGAATAGTGGCACATACCTTTAATCCCAGCACGCAAGCGGCAGAGGCAGGCAGGTTTCTAAGAGTGTGAGGCCAGCCTGGTCTACGTAGTGAGTTCCAGGAGAATCAAAGCTACATAGTAAGGCCCTGTCTCAAAAAACCCAAATTTTAAGGAAATTGGATATTAATCCATGTCCTTTCTGTATGCAACCTATTTTTATTTTGGGTTATTTTACTACATTTTAATTATTTTGTTTTGTCTCTAGAATTTAAAATCTTCTCCCAGGATCCAGCCATTCCAGTATTTCATAAAGTTATGCCTTCATGGGGACCTTTTAGATCTGGAGATCATATTTTTCAGTATATAAAAGTTGCCCCTATATTATTATTATCGACTGTTTATTTGCCAGTAGCTTTTACTTGTGTTCTCTTTGCAATTCTTAATAGCTATGTATTTGCGTTCTTGTAGTGAGTTTTTGATTTCCTCTTTTTTTATTTCTTTCTTATCCATTGGCTTCTTTGTTTTGTTTTAATCTTGCAATATTTCTTCAACTTCTTTGTCAACTTGGATATTTAAACTTTCAGCTTATTTTAAATTATATTACCTTATTTCGTATGTATAGGTGTCTTACAAGCATATATGTCTGTACACACGTGTCCAGTGCCCACAGAGGTTAGAAGAGAGGGTCAAATTCCCTGGAACTGGGGTTACAGTCAATTTTGAGCTGCCATTTGGGTGCTGGGAGTTAAACCATAATCCTCTGGAAGAGCAGCCAGTGCTCTTGATGGCTGAGCCATCTCTTTGGCCATGAAACCTTTATGTCAACATTTTACACATTGGTAGATTTATTATTCTGCAAATGGTCCTTGTATTCCTGTAATAACGCTCTTCTGTTTCATGGTATAATGTATTTTCTACACATATTATTGTTTGACAGTCACTTCTGCTCTTATTTTTGGGATTACCTTCACTTTCCTGCTGACTTCTTTTGTTTGGGTGTCGACTCACTTGTGGAGTGCTTCTCCAGAGAGGGCTCTGCCCTTTGCTGCATGAGAGAGAATGTGTGCAAGGTCTAAACATTATTCACATGCTTTCTTCTTCCTGTGAAATTATCACAAATATTCACAAAATTGAAATGTATTTAGGATTCAGTTTGAAGATCTAGGCACTTATAAAAAAAATGAGTGTGGTACTAATTATAGCATCACAATGGAAAGGAAGGCCAGTAAAGAAAATCACAAATGGTAAAAGTCATACCCTAAGTTTTTTTCCCTAACAATGGTGGAAACCATGAAAGCAACACAAATGAACTGATTTTCTTTTGAAATTTTAATCAGCACATGGAGTGTTGGGTTTCACTTAGTTTTGACATACAGTGTTGGCTTGTCCTGCCCTTCTCCCTTGTGATCTGCCTTCACGAACACCCTGCTCACCCCAGCCTGACTGGTATTCAGCTCAGGGCTGTTCTCTCAGCCTTTGTGGCTTCCTCTTCTCCAAGTACAGGGCTGTCTGCATTCTCCACTCTGTAACCTCGTTTTCTCACTTTGGATTTCTCTCCAGTTTCTGTTTCTGTCTTTGCTTTCATCTTCTGTTTTTTACAATCCCTTTTATAGTACTGGTTGATCATTTGTGCTTTGGTTTTCTTTCATCTCAGTTCAAGAGGAATAAAGATAATAAACATATGTGCTCAGAAAAGTGAGATTAACCTAGATTATCTATCATCTATTTATCTATCTATATATCTATTTATCTGTCTTTATCTATTTGTATTTCCCTATCTCTATATATTTATATCATCTACAGCTACATTATCTACACCTACATCTGCCTTTCTATCTCTATCTCCTTCTGAACTTCACCTTTCTTTGATTTACTAACCCACAGAGTCTAGTAATTTTCCAAGAAAATTTTCAAGAACAAGATTGCTATCAGTGTTTATTGTTATTGCTCACTCTACCAACTCTAAATTGAAGACCTGCTTCTCAAATTCCTGATGTTCACAGGGACTATTCTAAAGGCCTGTAGGCCTCATTGAAGAAAACTTTCCAAGTATTTCTACCAAGAAATGAATAAGTTCAATTGCTTTTCATACTTTCATATTATAGAATATGTTTAAACAAAAACTTTAAACAGTATTCTGTTATAAGAGGCTCATAGGTCAGATTATTTTTCTTTTACCTGATGGAATGCACAGAACCTTTCATACACGTGTGCTTGTGCATGTCTTTGTGGGTGTGTGTTTTAGGATGGATATGCATGTGTGCACAATATAGTTTTTTTTTTCTTTTTTATTTTGTATTTATCAAAAAACAGTAAAAAGAATTTAAAAATGCCGAAGAGTTAACAATAACTATACAGAGGATAATAATCATAAGCATGGCTTATCAAGGGTGGAAATGCAAATAAGATTACTACACATATGTTTTCTTTGTGTTCAGCTTTCCCTCTGAATTTTTTTTCCATCCCTGTATATCCTTATTGAAGGTCTCTTCCCCCTCCCACCACATCTGATCATTTTTCTTCTTTGCAACTCCCCATCCCCTCCCTTGGCAGGGAGCAGACAGTCCTATGGTCACACTGGCCCAATAATGCTTGGATCAGTCTTCACTCCCAGCTAAATCCAGTTTTGTCCCCCCTCCCTCAAGAGTGAGTCAGGTGTTCCTATAGATGGACTGGGGTTTGAAGGGTCAGTCCAGGGTGTTTCTGATCCCAAGCTGTTCAGTGGTTGTGGTTTGCTGCTTGGGCATGTTTGGCTTTTTTTCTTGTTTGTTTGTTTAGAGACCACTAGTGAGTGAGTACATCCCCTGCTTAT
>PVIH01002022.1:0-56106 GCA_004025045.1 Sigmodon hispidus
TTTTTTTTTTTTTTTTTTTTTTTTTTTTTTTTTTTTTTTTTTTTTTTTTTTTTTAAAACTTTATTTATTTGCCTTGGTGTTTGCCTGGAACTGGAACTACAGACAGTTGTTAGCTGCCATGTGGGTGCTGGGAATCGAACCCGGGTCCTCTGGAAGAGCAGCCGGTGCTCTTAACCGCTGAGCCATCTCTCCAGCCCCCTAAATATAATTTTTTACATTCAGAGGGCTGGAGAGATGGCTCAGAGGTTAAGAGCACAGGCTGCTCTTCCAGAGGTCCTGAGTTCAATTTCCAGCAACCATATGCTGGCTCACAAGCATCTATGATGACATCTGGTGCCCTCTTCTGGCCTTCGGGCATACATGCAGACAGAGCACTGAATACAATAAATAATTTTTTACACTCAGAAAGCATGCTTTCATGTGAAGGAGCCAAAATGGCAATGCCTAGTGGCCTCACTGGTACAAGGCCTCCTGGGGCCCCCCTGACCAAGCCCCTCTCCCCACAGCCCTGGTTATCCTCCTTGTCTTCGGGGCTGTCCTGCTGTGGAGGAACTGGCGGCTGAGAAGCATCAACAGTATAAACTTTGACAACCCAGTGTACCAGAAGACCACTGAGGATGAACTCCACATTTGCCGAAGCCAGGATGGCTACACCTACCCCTCGGTGAGTGCACCCTTTTGTGGGAGAGGGGAGGCTTCTAACAAGCTGAAGAGAAATTAGGAGGAATGCGATAAAGGAAGCAAGCCGGGGCATTCACAGCTCAGCAGGAGAGCACCTGCCTAGAACCTGACAGGGAAGGGCTGGGGTGGCACTCAGCGGCAGAGCCCCAGCCTAGGACACACACACACACACACACACACACACACACACACACACACGTGCACGCACGCACAGCTGGAGAGATGGCTCTGGTGTTAGGACCACTGGCTGTTCTTCCAGGGGACCTGGGTTCTAGTCTCGGTACCTACTGAGACTGAGTATCTGTAACTCCAGAGGATCTGGCACCTGGCCTTCACAGGCACAAGGCACACATGTGAGGCGCAGATTTCATGTAGACAAAACAGCCATATGCAAAAAATAATTCTACAAAAGATAAAGAAACAGGAGGTACTTGTGGCAAGACTGGAGAGTCTGGAAGTGAGAGAGGAGAGCCTTGTCCTTTAGGGTGCCTCTACTAGAAGATTGCACAGCACCTCCTGTCTGCAGGGGATGCCTGCCGTGGAGAGGGATGTAGTGAACTCTGGCCATGTATAGTCCCCAGTAGACTTATTGTTTCCTGTGTTTATGCTTTGCTGACAGCGACAGATGGTCAGCCTGGAGGATGATGTGGCATGAACAGCTGCGAGAACCATCTCTTTCTGGGATCCGTCACCACTCTCAGGCAGGAAGGAGACTGTCCACACCTCCCTGTGCAGGACGGGCCCTGCAACCTCTGTGGCCTCTGTGCTGCTCAAAGCAAGATAAGAACACAGCTGGGCTGGGGGCCAAGCTCAGCGGCCTGCCTGCCCCAGGCTCTGTTTTATATATTTATTGTCTGGGGGCAGAAAAGGCTGCTGGCTGCTGAAGACAGGAATTCTGCCTGAGATTGTTCCCGCCTTTCTTTCCTTGGAAGGCAGAGGTGACCTCCAGAGCTTCTTCATTCTTTTCTCCGACAGGAAGGAGAAAGGGCCTAGGTGAAGAGAAGCCCTTTGCTCTGAAATTTGTCAGCAGGTACTTGTGACAGGGTCCCAGGTACCACAGCCAGACCCTAACTCAGGACTGCGTACATTTACCTCCAGCCTGCACGCCTTAGCTGTCTGCCAGTTAGCCCTGGCTCTGCTTCCCAGCAAGTCTTTGATGCTCATGTGGGCCCTGCAGGAGGAGGGGAGTAACTGCAGCACTTGGCGCTGATCTTGCCGGATCTTGGGGCCAGCAGCTGCCAGTGACTGATCCCTGCTCTTGCCTTGGCCTGTGCCACCATCCTCTTCCTATTTGTGAAGTGCCTGAGACAGACATCTGGTTGCCTTGCTCGGAGCGGAGGCCTGTGCTGTCTGAACCTCCTGCTGTTGCTCAGGCGGGCGAGGCCATCAAGACCTCAGCCCCATGCCCAGCCCGCCCCCATGGTGGACCTGCACTTCGTTTCTCTCTTTGCACTTTTCCAGTTCAGAGTTGGGCACCCACGTGCTCCACATCTGTACTCTTAGGCTGCACTGTTCCATGGGATGGAGCTCTCTACTGACCACAGAAGACAATGCCCAGGGAGAGAGGAAGACATCAGACTGGCTAGGGTCCAGGCACCTGGAAGTGTCTGCACTCTTCAGTGCTGGGATGGATGGAACTCAACCTCTCTGTGGCTTTTATATGTGTGTATGTATATATACATACATACATACATACATACATACACTTTAAACCTCTGCCTGGTACTTTCTGGTTCTGGACAAATATCCAGAGCAGCTCAGCCCCTCTCATGCTAACAGAGACGTCTCTGCTCAGCTGGATTTAATGGTGCACATCTGTCATCCCAGCACTGGAGAGCCCGAGGGCTGGTGGGTTATTGGGAATTGGAGGCCAGCCTGGGCCACACAGCAAGACCTGCCTCAGAAAAGAAAAATGGAAGAAAAGAGAGGAAAGAAAGTAAAAGTTGCATGATTTTCAGCCCATAACAGCCAGGTATGATGGCACACGCCTCTAATTCCAGAACTCAAGAGGCAGAGGCAGCCACATCTCTGAGTTCCAAGCCATCCTGAGCTACATAGTGAGTTCCAGACCAACCAGGGCTACACAGTAAGACTGTGTCTGAAAACCAAAAGAAATTCGTAATCCACGTTCTTTGGGGGGAACTTGGAAGAATACTTAGAAACTGTCCCATGGGTAACTCAGGATGACAGTGGCAGTCTCTCTTGGATTCCTGCACCTAGCCCTCCAGCTGAAGGGCCCTGCTGTCAGGACAAGAGTGCACACCGCCCAACACACTTAGAGCTCTGTGCCGACCGACGGCGCCTGCCTGTTTTCACTTGTATATTTGTTCAAGGTTATCACACATGTATTAAATCTATTTATTTTTGCAAACCCTGATTGCTGCACTGTTAGTGACATTTCTCCAGGTTGAGCTGGGGTGACACTCTCTGGGATGCTCTGTACGAAGACTGTTTGAATGGATTGTTCTCAGGTCTGTGTTTCTTTGATAGGAATTGCTTTGAAACCATTGTTGGGGTATTTTTATAGGCTGAAAATGTCTTACTGGATGGATTAAATTTCTTTTTGGAAACTCTGTCCTTCTGTGTGAGTTGTGATGTGCAGAGGCATGGGGCTCGAGGGCAGAGGGCAGATGTGGAGTCACGTCACCTTTGCCCAGGTTCTCCCACTCAGGTCCATTGCTTGTGCAGTGCAAGTGTTTGGGTACACACGTTTAGTTTCATTTGTGTGTCTGTAAGCACCTACTCAGGTGTGCACCTCTGCGGAGGCCAGAGGAAAGCATAGGGTGTGCTGTCACTCAATCTATTCCGTTGAGACGGGGTCTCCCTGAACCTAGGGCTCCATACCTTTGTGATGCCAGTAAGGTCCAGCCTGTGTATGCCCCACTCAGCTGTGGTTACAAGCATGCAGAGAACCCCATCTTGTTAAGCGGGTGCTGCAGTCTGCACTCCGGCCCTTAGTTACAAGACTGAGCGTCCTTAGCTGCTGAGCCATTGTCCTGGCCTTAATTTCCTAAATTAATCATTTAGCCAAACCTGATGCGCTTTGTGTTTGCCACGCTGTTTATTTGGTTGGTTTTTTGAGCCAGGGTCTCACTATGTAGCTCAGGCTGACCTTGAAGTCAGCCCACCTACCTGCCTCTGCCTTCCAAGTGTTGGGGTTAAAGGTGTGTCTCCGTACCTGTCTGTTTCTTAGGACAGAGACTACTTTTCAGATGTCTCTGAGGTGACATTAACCAAAGAGCAGGTCTCACTGTCTTTATCTGTATTGTGATGGTCACATTCTCCAGCCCCCACTCCTGCCGATCCCCCCTTCCCAGACACTCCCTTCAACTTTAACATGTTTTCTTTTTTGGTAGCCCAGTAAATCTTTATGGGGGGGTTGCCTACAGAGGTAGACTGAGGGGCTGTTTACAGGGCTGTGGGCTCCTTACCAGTGAGCTCTGAGACTCACCACCATGCCTAGCTAAAATTAAACATTTAAAGAACAAATGGGAGCCTGAAGGCCTGTCTCTGGGACCAAGAACTCTGGGAGAAGAGGGGTCCAGGAGCGGAGGGCAGGCTGAGGAGGAGCCATGGGGGCTGAGGGGTTATTGAGGTGGCGGGAATGAGCTGCAGCAAGGAAGCACCTTTAAAAAATCTTGCTGGGGGACTGGAGAGATGGTTCAGCGGTTAGGAGCACTGGGTCTAGAAGACCCAGGTTCAATTCCCAGCACCCACATGGCAGCTTACAACTGTCTCTAACTTCAAGATCTGGCACCCTCACAGACATGCAAGTAAAACACCAATGCACATGATATAATAAAGATTTAAAAAAAATCTTGCTGGGGCGTATGAAGGAGGAAAAGAACTCTACCCCCCCCCAGCAACAGGAAACATTAGATGAGTGGCCTGGGTCCCAGTCCTGTGCGCCCTAGAGCCTCAGTTTCCCCAGTGACCCCACCTCCTGCTAGGTTGTGGCAGAGCTCTGCACAGGCCTGCCATTACCTTTGCATCCACAGGGTGGCGTGTCCGTTCTTCATCCTTTTGTTTGAGGAACCAGCCAAACCGCCTCTGGGAGAGAACTGAGCGGCAGCCTGGGACGCCTCTGACTGCACTGACTGCCCAGGACTGCTTGACTGAGTCAGTGATGCTCGATTGGGTGGCAAACAGGATACTGGAGCTTTGATGGCCTAAGATTTAACAAGCTGTAGAACAGGGATTGGAGCCACCATGGGGCACTGCACATGGAAGGTGATGGACTCATCCCCCATCAGTACCCCAGACAGGGTCTCTCTGTGTAGCCCTGGCTGTCCTAGAACTCACTGTAGATCAGGCTGGCCTCAGAACTCAAAGTGATCCACCTGCCTCCTCTCCCAAATTCTGGAATTAAAGGCGTGTACCTCCATGCTCTGTGGTGATCATCCACACCTGCCATCCTTTGTGCCTCTCAAAGCAAACACCTTACTTAGCATCATGCACTGAAGGGCTGGTGTTTAACTCAGTGGTAGAGAAGCTGCCCAACGGGCCAGTGGGAGGTTCTTGGGGACTGGGTTCCCTTATATTAGTTCCTGTCTTCTCTGCCTGGAGTTCTCTGCCTTCAGAATGGAGATCAATGAAAACCCTGGATGTGTACCCCAATACGTACTGCAGCTCCCTGACCCAGGGTGGGCAAATGGTGGTGGCCCTGCCTGCCACACCTCCTCGGACTCAGTTCTGTAGAGGAGAAGACAGACACAAGTCATAAGGCAGTCCTGACACACTAAGGGTTGTTCCCTGCGGATCACTCCCCCTAGGCTGGCATTCCTTCCAATACAGTATCTCAGACCACAGCTGTCTGTGGTGAGCCAGCTTGGAGCCCAAGACTGAGTGAGCCCAAGCCTGCAGGAGGGAGGCAATGGGGGGGGTGCCCTACCCTGCAGCCAGCATTTCCCCAACTCCAGAACTGCTCCATCTCCCCACTGTGGTTTTCCGAGATGAAGGTCTCAGACCACATCACCCCACTAGCATTCCAGGGGAAAGTTTCCTGAGACCTCTGGGTCTTGTCTAACACTCCTGACAACTTCTTCCTGCCGAAGGAGGAACTCCCTCCCTCCTCTCCTCACTCTCACTTAGGCCTAGCTGCCTTGAGGTGTGGGGAGAACTTGGGGCTTAACTAATCAGTCCCTTACTTAGCACAAGCCACTGGGAATCTGGAACCCCACCCCATGACACCCCCTTTATATTGTGGCCTGCAGGCCAGGCTTGATCCAGGAGCCTTCTGAGGTGCCTTGGTGTCTGCCCTTTGCATGTGTGTCTACATCTCTGCCCTCTCACCCTTGACCCCTGTGCTCAATGGACACTCCCTCCTGAGGCCCTTACAGCCCTACTTCCTACAGTTTCATCACCACCAGGTGTGATGACCTCATTCCTAGCAGACACACACGGAGCAGCCCCCACCAGGTGTGAAACCTGAGACAAATCCGGCCCAGGGGCCAGGGTTTAGTTTCATTTCCCTCTTGACCGCAGCCAGGTCTACTTAGATAGCTCTAGCCACGTAACAGTATTTTAAGAAAGTGCAGCTGCTGGGAAGCACCAGGCCGGACACTGGGTCATGGCTCAGTGGTACAGTGCATGTCTAGCAAATATGGAGCCCAGAGTCATCCCCAGTACCTCAAAAGCAATGACTGGGCGGGCAGGAGCACTTGCTATGCAAGCCTGGTGCTCTGAGGCTGGTTCCTAGAAACCTTGTAAAGGTTGAGCCTGACCCTTCCCTTCACATGCACGCACTCTGGCCTGCACCCCTCTCCTTGCAGACATACAGTAAAAAGGGCCAAGGTGAGAACAGACTAACCCCATCAAGGCAGGTGACAGATGGAGGTGAGTCACCCATAAGCCACCACTGGTCCTCTGTTCCCAACACCAGCACGGCTTGAGTCCCGAGGAGATAGATCCTTCACATTTGGCTGCCCTGGGTTCAAATCTAGCCTTGTGCTTACTTCCCATGTCTATGCACTCTTCCTGACTAATGAAATGAGCTTGCCTAGTAGAACCACTCTGGCCACAGCTGACCCATGGGGAGTGTTGAAGGACTGCAGAAAGAGGCTGGTCACCCTGTTGGATGCCCTCTCCATTGTCCTGACATGCCACCTCATCCTGATGACAGCTAAAAGAGGAAACACTATGTACCCTGGGCCATCTAGCTTTAGGGCCCATTGTCTTGGGACTTGAGGAAAATGGGCAGATGGAACTGTGCCTTAGTTTTCCTCATCTGTAAATTGGACTCAAGACGGCCCTGGGGCAAAACCTGTTGGGAGACTCAGTTCCACTTGTGTCAACTTCATTCAGTGTCGCCCCTTCCTCTGGCCCTAAGGATGAGAGTCACTGGCTCCCTTGGAAGGGACAAGGCAGTGGGTGGAGTCTGGAGCCTGGCCCCAGGATGTCCTCGGCAGAAAGCCAGTGCTGGGCAGTGACTCAGAGCCCAGCCATGTAGAGCTGGGGCCTCTCCAGGGCCCTGGAGTCCAGTGAAGGGTGTAGATCCTCCCATACCAGGGGTTAGGGGTTCTAGAAGAGGCACTGGCCCTTCCAGTGCGAAGCAAGGCAGTTCCTTCCCACATGGGCCAAGGCCAAGTCTCATCTGCCGTTCTGTCTTTTCTTCTTCTTCTTCTTCTTTTTAAACAAGACTTACGTAGTTTGAGCGTTTTGTTTGCATGGATCTCTGCACTGCACTGTGTATGCCTAGTGTCTGAGGAAGTTAGGTTTCCAGTCTTCTGAATTGAACCTGAATCCTCTGGAAGAGTAGCTAGTGCCCTACCTGTTGAGGAAGAGGCAAATATGGGCCCAAGGGGTCTGAACTCAGGCCGTCAGACTTGGTGGCAAGCATCTTCACCCATGAAACATCTCCCTAGCCCTCTAGCTTGGCTATCTGGCAGCCCTGAACCCATGGCTACTTTCTCCCCAGACATCAGCATGTACAACCAAAGAAGTCTGGGCTGGGTGAGTTCTCTATCCTCACCCTGGCTCTAGTCCACAGCAGTGACTCAGTCAGCAATGTGGTTGCTGCTGGGTAACCTTCCCTCCTCAGGGACACTGAGCCATGGCCACTTTCTGTTGTTAGGGTGCTACTGGAATCCAGTAAGTGGAGGTCAGGGCTGCTGCTGAGGAACCTAGAGTGTCCCAGACCCTAGGAGATTACCTGGATGTCACTATGCTGGGGGAGGAGGGGTTCTGCTCTATATGTGGTTCAGGATTTACGTACAAGTCTAGAATGTGATGGGCTTGGGCCTGGCATCAGGCCCTCAAAAAAATCAGGGGTAGAGCAGCTGAGATGGCTGCTAGCAGAGTGGTGAAGCATGAGGGTCTGAGGTGAGACCCTAAGACACAGGTAAAATGGCTAGTGTGGCAGCTGTGTACAAAGTCACAAAGTCAGTGCTGGGGGTGGGAAAATGCCCACTGCTTGGGAGTTCAAACCCTGCCTCAATTAGTAAAATGTGAGGGGCTGGAAAAATGGCTCAGCTGATAAGAGCATAGGCTGCTCCTGGAGGTTCACTTCCCAGCACTCACATGGCAGCTCATTTATAACTGCAGTCTCAGGGGAGCTGATGCTTTCTTCTGGCTTCTACTGAACAAACGGCTAACACAGTAAAGCAGGCAAAATACTCATTCAATAAAAATATAATTTAAAAAGTTCTGGGCCAGCCTGGGCTCCAAGAGACATTGTCTCAAAACAAAGTAGATAATTACATAAAGTCAGAGTTATTTACATATTTTTTAATTTTAGGCTGATCCCCCTTTGAGCCCCTTCAACCTCAGTTCTGTGCAAGGTGTGAGGTCAAGGCTCTAGCTACCACTCAGTGTCCACCAGGCTCCAGAGGTAATCGATGATGAACTTCTGTGAGTGCTGCGTGCTGTCCAAGTGGATAGGCAGGGCCACAGTGGGGCCGTGATGGACTGAGGGCGCGATGAAAGGAAAGTATATACATGGTCCGCCCAGCCAGGCCACGGAAGGCAGCCTTTGTTTGTGTTCACACCCTGTTGTTGTGAGATGGCTCTCACGGTCTTAGTCCAGGCTGACCTTGAGTTTGTGGCAATCCCTCCTGCCTCAGTTTCCTAAGTACTGGGATTACAGGTGTGTGACACTCCACCAGACAGAGGTCACTTCTACATTTGGACATGGAGAATAACGCCCTATAAACACGTCACTATGTCTTCAGGAGCTGCCGTCAGCTCTGAAGCACATCCCCAGAAAAGCCTTTGCTGGAGCCCGTGCTTACCGAAGCTGTTTGAGACAGGGCTTCTGTGCAGCCCTGTAACTCCAGCAAGTCTGCCGGGCCCGCCTTCCAAGTGCGCCACCATGCCCACTGTTCCTAGCGTGAGGACCTACCAGCTCTCCTTGGCTGCAGCTCCATCCCACCCCACAGGGATTCTCAAAGGATACTGCCCTTGATCGTGCCTGGCTCACATTCATAATCCCATTCTATTTTACTAATTCTGTGATACAGCTGAGCCACGTACCTAGACAGAATGAGAGCAGAGAGCAGACAGTTACCACCACCACACTGACTTCAACCACGGCCCAGGGCAGAGCTGGGGCCAGTCAGTGCAACATACACTGCAGAGGGGATGGTGACGGTGGTGTTCTCATCCACTTCCCTCTCCTGCTGCTGAAGATCCGCCTCCATGTCCCTGAGCTCCTGCAGGTCCCTGGTGAGCTGAGTGCTATCAGTTAAGGCCTGGGCTCAGGGTGGGGCGGGAGGGACACTAAAATGTTCAAGCATTTTCTTCCTATTTGTGCCCTTCCGTGTTACGGAAGGAAGCCAAGACACATGCTAGGCAGGGCTCTACCCCTGAGCCACGCCCCAGCCCCTCACTGGGGGATTCTAGGCAGGGCTTTACCACTGAGCCACACCCCAGCCCCTCACTGGGGGATTCTAGGCAGGGCTTTACCACTGAGCCACAGCCCAGCCCCTCACTGGGGGATTCTAGGCAGGGCTCTACCCCTGAGCCACACCCCAGACCCTCACTGGAGGATTCTAGGGAGGTGCTCTACCACTGAGCCATGACCCCAGCCCCTCACTGGGGGATTCTAGGCAGAAGCTCCAGCACTGAGCTGCATCTGAGGGAGGCTGTTGGGTACAGTTAAGGATATCAGAGCCTGGCCTGCAGACAGGCATCTTCATTGCTGGCCTTCTGGAGCTCCTCTTCCAGCTGCTGCAGCTCAGTGCCTCCCAGGCGCGTGCATTCCTTCAATTCTAGAAGACTCTGCGCCACTTCCTTCTCCAAAGCAAGGGTCTCTGTGATGAGACAGAAGCAGGTGCCCTTGGATCTGTCCTTTGCCCAAAGGGGTCTGAAAGGTGTGTGCCAATACCCAGAAAGAGCTCTGCCCCCCAGCAGCTTCTGAGCGCCCTCAGAATCTGGGCGTGTCCCTGTTTTGCCAGAACACGCTCAATACTGAGAATGGCAGGGTGCGCCTACAATCCATTATTGAGGAGGCAGAGGCAGGAGGGTGAAGAGACTGCCAGAACAAACACAAAATGACAGCCTGATGGACCGAGTCCTATCCTTAGGACCCACTGGGTAGACAGAGGTGACCTTCCCACGTTGCCCACCATGCCCATTTTGTGTGTGTGCAGTTGGGGATGATGGAAACCAGGACTTGGCTAGGCAAGCACTTTACCCACTGAAGCAGCACTTTATCTTTTGTTTGAGAGGTGGTCTCATGCAGCACAAGCTGGCCTCTATCTCCTAAACGCTCTGAGCGTCGGTATACAGTTCCCTCAATGTCTTGTTATAACACCCCCCCCCCACTTCGAGGGAGTGTTGAGTGATGGGTCAAGGGTCTCATTATGATGTTCAGGTTGGCCACAAACTCCTGGGCTCAAGAAATTCTTCTGTCTTATCCAAGTTGTTCTATAGAATCAGGTGACAAGATATGGCCATTGAATTACTTAATTTTAATTATTTTTGTGATAATCGGAGGCCTCACACATACTACTATCTAGTATCTAGCTACATCATAAGACCAAAAAAAAAAAAAAAATTGAGGGAGGGGTGAGCCTGGATGGGGTTGACATAAGGTTTCTCTGTAAGTCAATACTGGCCAGAAACCCTGTGTAACAGAGGTTGCCCTTGAATTCTCAACAAATCTGCTCAGATTCTAAGATTACATTTCCAAGCCATCAATGCCTTATTCAAATAAAAATACCATGTTTTGTATATGTAGGACAAGCTGTAGCAGTCAGTTGTCCTTCACCATGTGGCACCCCAGGATCAAACCAAAACTGTCAGGCTTAGCAAAAAGAGTCTAACCACTGAACCATCTAGCTGCCCCCCCCCAGGCCTCATGCAGAGTGGCATCCTCTCTCTCAGAGCCACACTCCTAGCACTTTGTTTTGGTTTTGGTCTTTTGATATAAACCGAGCTTTGAGTTCTTTAGGATCTTAAACTCCTGACTCTCCTGCTTATGTCTTGATGGCTGGTTTGACAGGCCCACTGCACCCTCATGCCAATTTAATGCAGCTCTGGGAATGGACGCCAGGGCCTCACATGCTCCAGGCAAGTCCTTTACCAACTGAGCCACAATCACCGCCCCTCTTCCTTGCTTTGGATTTCAAAAGCTTACTTTTAAATTTTTATTACTTTATTTTTCCTTAATTGTATGTTTATGTGTGCCTGATGCCCATGGAGGCCGGAAATGTCAGATGTCCCTAAAAATGGAGTTTCAAGTGGCTGTGAACCATCTGGTGTGGGCACTGGAACTGGACACGGGCTCTCTGGAAGAACAGTGCGCTTAACTGCTGAGTCCTAGCCCCACCAAAAGCTCGTGCTAACATCTCAAAGCACTCATGGCCCTCTCAACTCTGAGCTGTTTCTTCTGGTGCTGACTAAACAATTCACATACACCGCTGTTTCTGGTAGTTTCTTGAGGGCAGGCCTAAAGGGCCCCAGTACAGACATGGCCTCCCCTTACATGAGTGTTCTGTATAAATGGTGATGTATCTCACTATGTAAGTGTCCTGGATACACTGTGGGTTCCCCTCATGCACTTGCGGTTGGGTCTTGTGTGCAGTCCTGCATGGCCTGGAATTTGCTATATAGACCAGAACTATCATGCATTTTTTTTTTTTATTTTAAAGACCTTTCCTATATTCCCTACTCCCTCAACTCTTTCAGATATTCTGTATTATCTAGAGACCCTCCCTGCTCCTGCCTACCGATGTTACCCACTCCTACTGACAGAATGTACTCATCTCCTTTGCCCATCTGGGCAGGCAGAATACAAATGTTTATCCAGGAGGATGCCAGCCTCCCAAGATGCTTGTCTGCTGCAGCCACCCAGGGCCCATCCCACAATAGGCTCTGCTCAGAACAACCAAGTGGGAGAAAGTATGAACACTACGAAGAGTTTCCAGCCTTCAACAGGAAGGGACACAGAGATGGAGGTAGCTCACAGCTGTGACCACGCACTGGAGAGCTCCCAGCCACCCTGGGCTGCAGAGTTCTGAACTAGCCTGAGCCACAGTTAAGACTGAGTCTCGGGATGTTCAGAGGGGTCAGGCCCTGCCAACTCCTTTACTTACTTCTAAGTCCCTAGGTGACATCGACTGTCATGAAACCCGTTTCACAAGTGGAGAAACTGAGGCTCAGGGTGATGGCTCGCACTCATTAGACCCTTGAGGGGAGAGCAGGGGGGACCATAATGACTTCCAGGCCAGCCTGAACTACGGAGTAAGATCAAGCCACGCAGAAGCTGCTATTATGAACTCTGACACGTATCTCTAAAGCCTTCTATTGCGAGATGGGGAAACTGAGGCCCAGGGGCCCTGCCCTCACCCCGAAGCCGCTGGTCGGCGCCGTCCTGCATCTCTAGCAGCCGCTCCACCATCTGCTCGCGGCGCTCGAGCAGCCGCCGCTGCTGCGCCTCGGCGCGGTTGACCCCCAGCAGGCTCAGCAAGCAGTGGCTCACCTCCTCCATGTCACGGAAAGCCGCCATGACTAACTGTACGGGCTCCGATCCCGCCCAAATTTGTCCCTCCGTGGCCCCGCCCCTTCCCAGAGAGACTGGTTCTCATTGGATAGTTTCAACGTCCGTCTTCTGCAGGACTCAATCAGCGAGGGGAGAGAGCGTGTCAGAGGGAGCGGCCATTTTGTGGAAGCTGTGCGAAATTTCTCCCGTCACTCATGTGCGATGACCAATCATCGTAGGGAGGGCGTGTCACGCGGGGGCCAGTTCGCGTTTTGCGCTGTACGCATGCGTCAGTTCTTCTGCGAGCGTGAGCCCCGGGCTAGGTGTCTCCTGCACAATCTGTTGTTCAAGTTTAGTCTTGAAAGTTGCAGGATACTAGAGCTGTTTGCACCTGTTGGCTGCAGGTAGGGCTGTAGGGGCGAAGCGGTGGATGCCTTATTATATTTTCTTGAGATTTTTAAAAATTAATTTACTGGGCTGGAGAGATGGCTCAGTGGTTAAGAGCACTGACTGTTCTTCCAGAGGACCTGAGTTCAATTCCCAGCACCCACATGGCAGCTAACAACTGTCTGTAATTCCAAGATCTGACACCCTTACACAGTTATACATGCAGGCAAAACATCAATTCACATAAAATAAAAATAAATATTAAAAAAAAATTAATTTACTTTAGAAATATATTAACTATACATAAAACCGGGATTTTTTTTGGGGGGGGAGGGAGATTTACTGTGTAGCCCTGGCTGTCCTGAAGCTCACTGTGTAGACCAGGCTGGCCTCAAACTCACAGAGATCTGCCTGCCTCTGCCTACCAAGTGTTGGGATTAAAAGCTTGTGCCCCCACTGCCTGAT
This sequence comes from Sigmodon hispidus, assembly GCA_004025045.1. Lineage (NCBI taxonomy): Eukaryota > Metazoa > Chordata > Mammalia > Rodentia > Cricetidae > Sigmodon > Sigmodon hispidus. The sequence goes on from PVIH01002022.1 coordinate 13,454, forward strand.
AGCTGTGTGTGTGTGTGTGTGTATTTGTTAGGCTTATTTATCTTTATTTTATGTGGTGGCTAAACATTTTGCCTATATGTATATATGTGTACCACATACTTGCCTGAAGCCAGCAGAGGTTAAAAAAAAAAAAAAAAAAAAAAAAAAAAAAAAAAAAAAAAAAAAAAAAAAAAAAAAAAAAAAAAAAAAAAGAACATCTGATCTCTTAACTAAATATGGATGTTTGTGAGCTATCATGTGGGTACTGACAACTGAACCCTGGTCCTCTCCAAGAACAGCCAATGCTCTTTACCATTAATACGTTTCTCGTTTCTCTAGTTCCTGCTTCTGTGTTGTTCAAATTGCAAGTGTTTTAAGCTTGGTGTGGTAGTGTGCATTTTTTTTTTTTTAATTAAACTTTTTTTTTTTTTATTTTATGTACATTGGCTTGAGTGTTTCAAATTCCCTAGAACTGGAACTACAGACGGTTGTGAGCTGCCATGTGGGTGCTGGGAATAGAACCCTGTACTCTGGAAGAGCAGTCAGTGCTCTTAACCACTGAGCCATCCCTCCAGCCCTGGTAGTGTGCATTTTTAATCCAAGCTCTCAGGAGGCAAAGGCAGGAAGCTCTCTGTGAGCTTGAAACCAGCCTGTTCTACAAATGGAGCTCCAGGACAGCCAGGATTATATAAAGAGACCTTAGCTCAAAAACCCATAAATAAATAAAATGTTTAAGTAACAGTTTAGCATGTAATGCCAGCACTCAGGTGGTTGGGAGCAAGGACTGGAGTGAATTCCAGGTCAGCCCGGGCAACAGGCTGAGGCCCTGTGTTAGGATTCCCTTCCAGCTCCGGAAACCATGCCCCACCCTGAGTTCTGGTGTCAGACTCCCTTTAAGAAGAATTCCCACCACCTGACTTTCTCTTTGTTTCTTCACTCCAGGGAGCTCACTCTCAACCCCTCCCTCTCCCTCCCTTCTCTCCCTCCCTTCTCTCTCTATTTCTTTATAATAATAAAGTCTTTCTAAGTAGACCCCTGCCTAAGTGTCCTGGTGTGTCACCACCCACCGTTTCTCAATGCGACCATAAGGCATGAGGTCTCCACCAGCTGTACCAGAATGTTACCTATCACATCAGATCAAATCAGATCACAACACCCTGTCCCAAGGACAAGAGCAACCCCTAAAGTTGGTTATACTTGTCATCTCAGGGCTCCAGAGGCTGAGGAAGGGGGACTGTCATGCATGGGAGTCCAGCCTCTGCTTCAGGAGTTCTAGACCGGCCTGAACTACAGAGTGAACCCTGTCTCATTAGATACACACATACCAAACAAAGACACATGCACTGACTATGGGGCCCAGAGAAGCATCACACAACCGATATGACAGGCTTAATGAAAGCCAGCCAGACAGCAGGCCCTTGCTGGCACCTGGTGATTCCAGGGGGGCCCTTGAGCAGACACCATCCAGGAAGGAGCCAGCACCTAAGGGGAAATACCTAACATTCCAGACATTCCCTTCCTGGGAAAGGGACTTTAACAACAGAACAGATGGTCTCCGGGTACAGGTAAACCTCAAGGACCACTGCTGACTATCCCTAGAACTCAGAGCAGCCAGTGAATTCATAGCAGGTACACCTTGCCCGAGTTTGGACCAATCCCAGGACTGTAACACTGAAGCTCTGAAGCCCCTAGAGGTCCCCCCCTCAAAAAAAAAACAAAAAAACAAAAAAACAAAAAAAACCTTGCTTGCTGCTCCTCAACTTCTCCACTCCTCATAGAATGGAGTGACCCAAGCTAGCTTGTCAATAAAGAGACTTTGCTGTTACATCAGATTGGTCTTTTGGGAGGGTCTGGACTCTGGGCACAACACTGACTCTTATAAATTATTCTCTGACCTGCATACACATGCTAGGGCATACACTCATGCATCCCAAACTGATAACAAAGAGAATTAAAAAAAAGGGGGGGGCAATCAAAACAGAGCAAAAAAATTGAAAAAAAAAAAAGGTATTGGGGAGGGGGTGGACTGAGCTCTCTCACTGTAGGCACTGCTGTGGCTTCACCCTGCAGCTGAGTGACTCTGTCACGTCAAGCCATCTTTGCTGGGCCTAACTCGGTAAACTGTACAACGGTGCAGGTTTGAAAAAAAGAAAGCTCAGCCTTGGGTCAGTGGGAGAATGCTCACTTAGCACACAGGTGGCCTGAGTTAGCACTGGGGGTGGGGACCCAGGGTTCAGTTTCTAGCTGTGGAACACAGCCAGTGACCTTGGCTAGTTCCAACCAGCTCTTTCCAAATCACAGGCTAAAGATAGTCCGCTCTTATCATCCAGGTAGGGGTCAGGAGATAAGGGCTGGGATTGAGCAAGAGGCCCCAGCAGACAAAAATCCCCTGGCCAAAAGTGCTGCCCACCTCATCTAAGAGCAAAGGTGTGCCACCTCACAGCCGGGCCAGAGTTCCTATCCAAAAAGAGGCACATACCTCCGAAGACCTAGAAAGTAATGTGCTGATGGTGTTGGGGAGACAGAAGGCCTGGCTCAGATGAGCTTGCAAAATGTCTACGCAGAAAGGGAGAGCGTGCTGTGCCTTAACACACCAGAAATACAGGGCCGGGACGTGGAGAATAGCAGTATTTGCCTAGAACTCAAGGAGCAATGGTTCAGTCTCCAGCACTTCTTAAAATCAGGTGCAGTGGTGCTTATAAACCCAGCCCTCGGCTGTGAAGCGGAGGTATCAGAGAGAGGGTCAACACAGCAAAATAGGGCTGGCCTGTGAGGTGGTCAGCAGAGCGCTTGGCTGTCGTGTAGCAAGCTCTGGGCTCTGAGCCTAGTATTATTGCATAATCTGGGAATGGTGGTGCAGATAGTTCTGCAATCCCCAAATTTAGGAGGTAGAGGCAGAAGAATCAGGAGTTCAAGGTATTTCTTAACTGCACGGTAAGGTCAATGTTAGCCTGGGCTACACAAGACCCAGTCTCAAAAAACAAAACAAACAACAACAAATCAACCAGAATAAACAGCTAGGACACACAGGGAGGCAGATCTCTGTGAATTCAAGGTCAGTCTGGTCTTCTTTGGGAGTTCCAGGCCAGGTTCCAGGCTATACACTATCAAATTAGAACACAGAAGGCTGGGGAGGCTGCTCAGTGCTTCAGAGCACCTCGCTGCTCCATCACGAAGCCTGCAGTTCAAATCCCAGCACCCGTGTCAGATGGTTCACAAACACTTGTAATTCTAGCTCCAAGGATCCGAGGAAACCTGCATATGCAGAGAAACACACATGCACACATTTAAAAAACAAAATGAAACCTTAAAAAGACTACTACAATAGAACAAGAAACAAACAGCTCTTCAGATAAAGTGTTTATTGTGCAAACAGGAAGACCTGAGTTCAAGTCTCCAGCACAACATTAAATCCATACAGAGCAGATAGCCTTCAATCTCAGCATCTGGGAGGCAGAGGCAGGAGGATCTCTGTGAGTTTAAAGCCAGCATGGTCTACATAGTGAGCTCTAGGACAGCCCAAACTACACAGAGAGACTCTATCTCAAAACAAACAAACAAATAAGTACATGAAAATTTAACCAAGAATCATGGATCTGCACTCCCAATGCCAGGGAATGAAGACAGACAGCTCAGCCATCTTACAGAAACAGTGTGCTTGCTTCCAAGCTTAGAAGGAGACCAAGTCTCAAAATACAAGGCAGAAGTGTTGACACCCATGCAAATACCTGTGTTACCCTCTAAAGTGCACCTGCACACACACACACACACACACACACACACACACACACACACACACACACACACACAAACCACTCCAGGTCCCTAGATGTCTCAGCTTTTGTGTCTGGGACTAGGGGCTGGGGTTAGTGTTCAATGGGGGCAGAGTTTCAGTTTTGCAAGTTTTGGTTTCACAACCGAATGAGTGAGCTAAATGCCACTGAACTGGGCTCTTGAAAGGGTGTTGGATCTGGGGACAGGGCAGAGCCACAGCTAGCTTGTGCAAGGCCTTATGTGCTACTCTCAGCACCAAAAAAAAAAAAAAAAAAAGGAAAACGGTCAATTTAATGATATGTAAATTTTACCCAAATATATATTATATATGGACTTTTTCCATTTCATAAAATGTTATGGGCTAGAGAGAAGGCGCAGTGGTTAAGAGCATTAGTTCTTGCAGAGGACCTGAGACCCACCAAAGTTGAGATCTCCCTCACATCTAAAACTTCTGTTCCAGGGGATCTGATGATGTCTTCTTCTGGACTTCCAGGGCAATAGCATGCTCACAGTGCATATGCACCCATAAAGATTCAGACACAAAAAATACAAATAAACCTTTAAAAAGTTTATGTGCTTGTGTGTTTTACCTGTGCACATGCTTGCCCACCCCCTGCATGCCTGGTGCCCAGGGAGTCAGAAGGAAGCATTGGGTAGCTGGAGTTAGGGGGTTACAGACAGTTATGAGCTGCCAAGTGGGTGCTGGGAATTGAACCTGGGTCTTCTGAAGATCAGCTAGTGCTCTTAACCACTGAGCCATCTCTACAGCTCCATATATATATATAATTTTTGTAATGCTGGCAAGATGGTTTAGTAGGAAGGCTGCTGACCTGAGTTCAGTCCCCAGGACCCACTGATGGAAGGCAAGTACTGGTCCTTGACTGACCTGCACACCACACGTGACACAGAGACACAGCAGCCGTAGTAGGGCTGGGGTGTGGCTCAGCTGGCAGTTTGCCTAGCACACATGAAGCCCTGGGTTCTGTCCTCAGCACCATATAAACCAAGTGTGGGTGAGGCTGGAGAGATGGCTCAATGGTTAAGTGCCCTGGTTGCTCTCAAAGAGGACCCAGGTTCAATTCCCAGCTCACAGCTATCTATAACTCCAGTTCCAGGCTAACTGGAGTCCTCTTCTGAACCTCCATTAGCCACCAGGCACCTGGGGTAACACTCTCTTTCACACACACAAATAAATAAGTAAATATAAAAAAGATCGAACAAACTGTGTGATAGCACAGGTCTGTAGTCCCAGCACTCGGGAGGCAGAGGCAGGTGGATCTCTGTGAGTTCAAGGCCAGCCTGGTCTACAAAGTGAGTTCCAGGACAGCCAGGGCTACACAGAGACACCCTGTTTGGATGCTCACACACTCTCACCTCATCCCCCCACCCCAATCAGCTAGAATTAGGGATTCTGACATGGTGATGAGGCCTGTAACCCCCACACTTGAGATTTAGGAGAATCATTAGTTCTGGGCCAACCTGGATTACAGAAGACCCTGTTTAAAATGACCAAAAATAAATGAATAAAGAGTGGGGCCCAGGGGGGTGCTGGAGAGATGGCTCAGTGGTTAAGAGCACTGACTGTTCTTCTGAAGGATCTGAGTTCGATTCCCAGCATCCAAATGGCAGCTAACAACTGTCTTTAATTCCAAGATCTGACACCTTTGCAGTTATTCATGCAGACAAAACACCAATTCACATAAAATAAAAATATATTTTTTTTTAAAGAGTGGGGTTGGAAAGAAGACTCAATGGTTAAGACCAAATAGCACACTGCTCTTTGGAGGGCCTGAATTCCATTCCCAGAATCTGATGACGGATCCAGGCCAACCTGGATTACAAGAGACTCTGTTTAAAGTAACCAACTCCAAACTGGTGCTGTTTGGAGAAGGCTGAGTGAGCTTCAGTGGCTTCCTGCCAAAGGCACAGCTCTGTCTAATTATGCCCTTAATTGCAGCACTAAAGTATGAGTTAAAATAGTGAGAGGCTAATGCTTGAGGCAGGGGCTGAGCCAGCAGAGTGCTGCCCAGCATGCTGGAAGCCCTGGGTTTATCCTCAGAGGGACAAAACAGGATGTGGTGGTGCTCGCCTGTCATCCCAGCATTTTGGAGGTGGAGGCAAGAGAATCAGGAGTTCAAGGTTATTCTTAGCTACGTAGTGAGTTTGGGGCCAGAACAGGTTACATGAGACAAAACACCACTACCATCAACACCATCATCATCAACAAAAACCTGTGTGGAAACAAGTTTTTATTTATTTATTTATTTGTTTATTATGTATATGGTATACAGAAGAGGGCACCAGATTTCATTATAGATGGTTTTGAGCTGCCATGTGGTTGCTGGGAAGTAACTCAGGACCTCAGGAAGAACAGTCAGTGCTCTTAACCTCTGAGCCATCTCTCCAGCCCAGAAACAAGTTTTTAATCTTGGAACATTTTTACATAAATAATACCTTGGGATAATAACACAAAATTTATTTATATTTTTGTTGTTGCTGTTGTTTTACTATTTTTTTTTAAACTTTATTATTTATTTATTTATTTATTTACCTTGGTGTTTGCCTGGAACTGGAACTACAGACAGTTGTTAGCTGCCATGTGGGTGCTGGGAATCGAACCCGGGTCCTCTAGAAGAGCAGACGGTGCTCTTAACTGCTGAGCCATCTCTCCAGCCCCTGAGCCCAACACTTTAAAGGTCTATTTTTAAAAGCTTAAGGAATCAGAGACTAATGACCTGGGCTGTGGCTCAGAGGTACAGCACACTGGGTTCCATGCTCAGCATCAGATACACTGGAGGGGAGGAGGAGGAGGAGGAGGAGGAGGAGGCAAGAGGATCGGTTGGTTCAAAGCCGAAAAAAGGGAAGAGCTTTAAAAAATGACGACACAAAGGCATCAGCATTGTTTGTAGCTTTATTAAGGCCTTTTACTTTCTAAAACATGATTACAAGAAAAGAATACTTCATTTACGTGAACACTGTCTTCATGAACGTACCGTGGTTGCAAAGTGGAACTGAGTATAAATGACAGAGAGGACAAGTGAGCCCCGGTCACCTAGGCAGAGGGACGCAGTGGTAGAAGAGGCCTTAGATGAGGAGCCACGGGCTTTGGGGTCACAGATGATGTTTCCAGAACTTTAATAAACTCCCTTGCTGGCTTCGAGGCTGGAACTAAGGGATGAGCTCAGAGCACCGCCTTCCAAATGTGCTCAAGGCTGTGAGCATCCTCAGACACCACTGGCTGCCCAGCAGTTCTTTTCTGTCTTCTACACGTGCAAAGACTCCATCATGACATCCATCCTTCAGCCTACCCATTACTCATCCATTACTCATTTGTCCATCCATCCACACACTTGTCCACCTGTTCATGTTCTCATCTACCCATCCACTCATCTATCCGCCCACACATCCATTTCATTTCTTATGCCAACTAAGCCTCTATGCCTTAGACAAACCCCCTAACAAAACTCAAGCCAAATAAGATTTATCAAACCAAGAGTCGTACTTGTCAGGAAGAGAAGACAGCACTTTCCTTTAATTCCTGAGCCTCAGTCTGCCCTACGGAGGCTTGCCTTCAAAGCCCAGTGGCTCCAGCTATGACCTGGACAAGACTGGGTGACCTGAGCGAGGTGTGCTCCCTGCTCACAAGGCATGTTTAGAAGTTGTCTCCTCTATAAAGAAAAGGAACAAGGAAAAACAAAAGCCATGCTGAGATTCTGAGGACAGGAAAAAATCCACTAAGAGAAAAGTGTAGGCTGTCTGTGCCATCACCAGCAGGTGCTTTTGTGCTTTACACACACACACACACACACACACACACACAACTACTCATCTGTCTGGCCCTTTGGGTTTCAGCAAAGCCTGTGACTTTAAGCTAATTCTGGGTGTGTTCTGAGGCCAGCCAGAACCTAATCAGGAACACATGGGCTTTGGAACGAGCCTGTACTTGGTCAGTATCACATCCCCTGTTTACTGTCTTCTGGAGAGAGCAGTTCTGGGCTCCAATGCTGGGAGACACTCTGAAATCCTGAGCTCTCCCTGTGAGGAATGGGTAGATCTGTATCATCTCTTCTTATAAGCTGGTCATTTCCAAGTCTCAAGGCACCCCAGGACCTCTGCTGCAGGGTGATGAGGCCCCTGTGTGTGTGTGTGTGTGTGTGTGTGTGTGTGTGTGTGTGTGTGTGGCTGGTGACACACAGTCCAAAGAAAGACAAATGGAAGCCTTGATTTCAGCCTGGAGAGAGACACTCAAGAATGACACTCTAGACACTCCAGTTCCCAAGAAAGCTGTCTGAGGGTGGAGGGCGGTGGACAAAACCCTATTATACACTGGACAATGAAATGAGGTGGCAAAGGCCATTAAGCCCGCCTTGCGGTAGTGAAGTCAGGACAGAGGAGACTGACGTGCAGATTCTGACCCTCCCTTCCCTAACAATGACTCAAAATGCAGCATTTTTCCCTCTTGCCCCCAACTCCTCCCACAATTGCCCGCTGATTGTTCTCCAAGAGAAACCCACACCCGGGTGTCAGCAACTGGCGCCAGCTGGGAGGAGAATATAGTCTGGTTTTTGGCTTTGAATGTGGCTTTGAACCCGGGTGCTGGAGAAAGCCTCATGGAGCCGGAGTCTGGTGGATGTCTGTCAGGGCTTCCCCAGAGAAGTGGAGGGTTTGCCTTGGGGAGGAAGGCTGAGAAAGAGCAGGGCAGAGCGGGACCAGGGAGGGACCGTTTGCCCGGTGGCTGCTGGGTCCTTGGGGAGTCGTTGGCTTCTCCCTGTGTTTATTCTTCAGCTGACGAAGATGCCAGACTCTCACAGTCTGACATGGGAGCGAACTGTAACGAGAGGCAGAATTTTTTCTTGGCATCCTTTTAAATCTCTCTGAGGATGAGGTTTGCTTTGGATGCAGAGGGAGGGAGGGAGGGAGGTACCACATACAGCAGGAGAAGGTATGGGAAGGGATCAATGTGGAGACTGGGGACAGAGAGGGACTTCTTCGCTGACCCTGCACCGGGTCAAGGAGGCAGCCCAGGAGAAGGGCATTCACTTCGAGCTGAGGAACTGGAGGGGCTTGACTCTGTCACGTGATCCCAGGCACTCAGTAAACTGAGGCACTTAAGTATTCTCTCTCTCTTTCTCTCCATATATCTATCTATCTACCTCTCTACCATCTATCTTAGGATCCCACAGTGTAGTTTTAGCTAGCCTCGAACTCACAGCCAGGCTGGAGGATGATCAAATATAATATAGTCAAATATACTTATCTTGAAAAACAGACAAAGCCCCAAATATTGTTTTAAGCAGCTAAACAGTAATGCAGAGGGTTCAAAGAAGAATGCTGGTTCCTCTACTAAATTACTTCCGGGCCCCTCATGGGGGATTATCCTGAGCCCCATCCCAGCCTCAGCTCTCCTTGTTCTGACCTGGGTGCTCAAACAGGCCTTAAACTCAATTCTGTAGCTCTGGCTAGACTGGAACCTGCCTCCCCCGTCTCCCAAATCCTGGATGACGGGCAGCTCCTCTAGGGCCCACCCTCTGTGCAGGGATCTGGACTCACCGAGCACTTGATGTTCATGCTTGAGTACAGCATCGATGCGATCTCGCTCTGCCCAGCATCCAGGGCCACCATCAGCGCTGTGCTCCCATCCTGCAAAGCATCCACAACCTTACAGATGCCCTGTGTACAATCCTCCTTCCCTCCCAAGGGCCTCCCGGTGGGGGTGGGGACTCACTCGGTCAGTAAGTGAGATGTCACAGTCAGGCACTGATAGCAGGAGCCCAGTGATCTCCTTGTGTCCATGTTCACAAGCACACATTAGGGCTGTGGAACCGTCCTCATCCTGTATGTTGACATCCGCCTCACAGGCCAACAGCGCTTTGACCACATCCACCCGTCCATGGCTGACTGCCAGCATCAGAGCGGTTTGTCCTGCCTGAGACAACAGAATAGGGATATAGTATAAAGGCCCAGTGACATCCTACCCCTGCTCTGGAATGTTCCATGGCTCCAGTGACATCATACCCCTGCTCCTGAATGTTCCATGGCTCCAATGACATCATACCCCTGCTCTGGAATGTTCCATGGCTCCAGTGACATCATATCCCTGCTCTGGAATGTTCCATGGCTCCCGAGTGCTGTGACATTGACTGGTGCACGAGTCGGGCCCACCTTCTCTTCCCTCAAATCATGACTCAAATTGGTCTTCCTCAGAAGGGCTCCCTTGGTTCTCCCCACCTACCATGCTCACGGTCACCTATCATGAGCTCCCAACTCACAGGTGTAAAGTTATGAAAAAATTAACCAAACTAGCCAGGCAGTAGTGGTATTGGTGCAAACCTTTAACCCAGCATTTGGGAAGCAGAGGTAGATGGATCTCTATGAGTTTGAGCCTGATGTCCTGAGTTTAATCCCTGGGATCCACAGAACAGTAGGCACAAACTGAGAACAAGTGTCCTCTGGCCTCTACCAGTGCACATGGCACAAATCCCCATCCCTAGTAAATAAATGAAAGGCACAATGTAGCCCCATACCTGGCTGGCTTTGGCATTCACATTCCCAAGCCGGAAGAGCTGAAGGATGGTCTCAATGTCATCTTGAGTCTTCAGGGTGGCCAGTGCAGTGAGCATGATGGGGCTGTAGCCAGCACGGTTCAGCTTGTCTACCTGACAGACACCTGTGCAGAGAGGGTGGGGATGGGGTGGCTGTGAGCCTCTGATGGATATCAGGATTAAAGGCTGGCCCACCACAGTGAGCCCTGCAGTGGTACCCTCCCTCTGTCTAGGTGGTACAGCTAAGTGGGTCTCTGGTTATGTGTTCATGCACTGGTGGAGAGTGTGTTCTTCAGGAGCCAGGCACCTAAATTTGTGCTTTGTTTTGTTTGCTTGTTTTAAGAAATATTATTTTAGAGATAGTTGTGGTGGTCCATGCCTTTAGTCCCAACACTTGGGAAGTAGATGGATGGGAGCTGGAGTCCAGCCTGATACAGTAAGTGAGTTCCAGGACAGCCAGGACTACACAGAGAAACCCTGTCTTGAAAAACAATCAATCAATCAAATATGTGTGTGTGTATAGTTTTAAAAGAGATTCAATTTTTGGTATGTGTATGTGCAGGAGAGTACAAGTGTCCCACTGGTCCAAAAGAGGGTGCTATAGGTAGAGTTATAGGCAGCTGTGAGCTGTTTGATATGGGTGCTGCTGGAAACTAAACCTGAGTCTTTTGTGAGAGTAGGACCACTTTCTTTTTTTTAATTTCTTAAAGATTTATTTATTTATTTTTATTTTATGTACAGTGGTGTTTTACCCTGAAGCCAGAGTTGCAGGCAGTTGTGAACTGCCATGTGGATGCTAGGAATTGAACCCAGGTCCTTTGGAAGAGCAGTCAGTGCTCTTAACCCCCAAGCCAGCTGTTCAGCCCAAGAGTAGGACCACTTTCAACCACTGAAGCATCTCTGCAGCTCCCTAACTATTTTTTACATCTATGTGGTTAGCTGAAATGGGGTCCCTGCAGTGGTGTCCTGTGGAGGTCAGAGGCCAGCCTGCAACAGCTGGTCTCTCTCACCTTGTGGGTCCTGGGATTGAACCCAAGTCACCAACCAGGTTTGGCAGCAAGTGTCCTAGCCACTGAATCATCTTGATGCCCCTGCCTTCTTAAAAAGCTTTCTGAGTGTGTGTGTGTGTGTGTGTGTAGTCTGTATGTGTACATGTGGAGGTCAGGGTCAGGGTCAGGGTCATGTCTCTTCCCTCACTGCTCTCCACCTCATTTTTGAGATAAGTCTGTCACTGAATTGTAGCTGGCAGCCAGCCAGCTCCAGGCCTCTCTTGTCTCCACTCACCCTGCTCCCAAGGGTTAGGGTTATAGACATGCCTTCATGCCTAGACTTTTTTTTTTTTTTTTTTTTTAAATATTGGGGATCTGAAATAAGGTCATGCCATCTCCCCGGCCACTGCTCTCCTCTTTTTCTTAAGGTAGTCTCTTTGTGCTGGAGTTAGCCAAGCAGGCTGGGGTGGTTGTTCAGTGAGCTGGATCCTCCTGTCTGCCTCCCCAGGGCTGGAGTCACAGACACCCACTGGCACACACAGCTTTTCATGGAGGAAGGTCCCCATGCCGCATGGACAGCACTTACAACCAGGCCTCCTGCACAGGCCCCATGGCTTTCTGTTCTCAAAGGGGAGTCAGTCTATCTGCTACAGTCATACTGTTACCTCAGTGGAAGAGGGGATCCTCTCCCAGACCTGGGGTGCCTGCCTTATGTCACATATGTCTCAGGGCTGAGAACAGGGGCAATGGCTCCCCTGGGGATTTGGAATTGCCATTCACCCTTCCAACAGGTCCATGCCTGGTCCATCAGACCATGGACGCAGGTTTCTTTCTTTCTGCCTGACTGCATACCATGTGTACTCTCCAATGCTCAGTCCAGACGCTACAACCTTCCCTCACACGAGGGCTTTAGAGACAGTGTCCATCACACAGATACCATTCGATACCTGTGTTACAACGGTGCCGTAACATCAACACTGAATTCATTATACCGCAAGGGCACACATAGCCTGTTCTACCAGACTAGTGGGCGACATTCCTCCATCAGACTGGGAGGGCAAAGCCTCCTCCATCAGTCAACGAAGGGCACATTCCCCCTCTATCCTACTGAGGGTGGTATGGCTTCGGGAGGCTTACCGCTGTCCAGCAACTGCCGCACCACAGGGAAATTGGCGTGTGACACAGAGTAGTGCAGGGCAGTGTTACCGTTACTGTCTGCGATGTTGACCACATAGTCCAGCAGCCGGGCAGACATGGCCCTGAAGGTGACCAGATGTCGCCGCACAAGTTCGGGGTGTGCGTCACTGCGGCAGGCCAGGCGCAGCCATTCCTGAAGTACTGTGGTATAAGCGACTTTCTGGAGAGATAGCAGGGGTTAGGAATGAGGAGAGGGACATATCATCCCCTTCTGCACAAAGATCCAAGAACAGAAGTGGGATACCCCATCTTAGAGCAAAAACAGAGGGGGCCTTGGTTGGGCAAGGTAGTGCTTGTCTCATTTCAGTGCTCAGGAGCCCAAGAATAAAAAAAAAAATCTAGAGTTTAAGAACAAACTGGGATATATACTGGGAGCTTCTATAAAACCAGACATATGAAGCAGAGACAGGAGGATTTCAATGAGTTCAAGGCCAGCCTGATCTGCATAGTTTCAGGCCAGCCAAGGCTATGTAGTGAGACCCTGTCTCAAAAAACAAACAAACAAACAAACAAACAAAAAGCTCTCCACAAACCCAAAGCAACAACAACAAACAAAACAAAAAACCCAAAAACCCAACCACAATAAAAACAAACAAACAAACACCTAGTGAGCTGGTGTGGGGAGGTATGTAACTGTAGCACTCGGGAGATGAGGGGGGTGGGGGGGTCAGGAGATCAGGGTTGTGCTTATCCACAAATGTGGCTCAAGGCCAGCCTGGACTACAGGAGACTTCAAAACAAGCAAAATGAAAACAAACAGAACAATGGCCCTTGACTCAGCCACAGTGGACTTACACTTACACTCCAGGATGCACGGGACCTTAGAATCCAGTGCACACTTGTCCCATAGACTCTAAGACAATTATATGACAGAGCGCCTAAAATGAAGGCACAGGACTTCCCAAACAACCCAAAAATTAAAGCCCAAAGCCAGGCTGATACCCAGGCAACAGTGGACCTCACCACCAATCCCAGGACTGAAGCCCCATCCACAACTAAGCGACACCCTTGGTGACTGTGTCCTCACTAAGTGCAGAGACCCAAGGGTGCAGAGGTGTGGTGTGAAGGTGGAGGGCACCTTTGGGCCTAGTTCCTCGTACCAGTTCTCGCTCAGTGAGAGCGTTAGGGTTTCCCAGGTATTTCTCCAGGGCCAAGCAGGCTGATATGAGGTCAGGGCTCAAATCCATCCTGCCAGGAACAGAGAAGATCGAGCTTGCATTATTTTACTTTCTAAAAATTTATTTATTATTTGGTTTTATCTTTTTATTTCCTGCCCTTCCACCCCTCACCCCCCAACAGGGTTTCTCTGTGTATCCCTGGCTATCCTGGAACTCTGTAGAACAGGCTTGAACTCACAGAGACCTGCTTGCCTCTGCTTTCCAAGTGCTGGGATTAAAAGCGTGTACCACCACTGCCTGGCATTTTTGCATTTTTTAAAAAATATACATATTTACTTTTATGTGCAATGGTATTCTGCAAACAATTTATGGCTGTGTGAGGGTTTTGGATTCAATAGATAGTTATGACCTGCCATGTAGGTGCTGGGAATTAAGCCTAGGTCTTTTGGAAGAGCAGCAAGTGCTCTTAACCATTGACCATCTCTCCAGCTCCCCATCATTATTTCTTATAGATTAAGTTTTGGTTAGCCCTGAAAATACACATATCAGTAGCATTATTCAGACTAAACAGATATATAGAAATATACATTTATATATACACATGCAGTAACAATAAAAAAAAAAAATAGAGCCATGAAGTCAAAAGAGAATAGGATATATAGAAGATTTAGAAGGAGAAAAGGAAGAGAGAAATTCTATCAGATTATAATTTCAAAAAGATTTTTTTTATTTTTATTTTATACATATAGGTGTTTTCCCTATATGTGTATCTGTGCAGCATGTGTGGCTAGTGTCCAAAGACTCCAGAAAATGATGTTGGATTCTCTGGAACTATAATTACAGATGGTTGTGAGTTGCCACATTGTTGTGTAACAATTTCCTCTGGATTGAAACAGTCTATCCTGCAGGAAGCTCCTTAAATAGGAAGGCAAACAACTCAAAATAGCTTCAGGAAGTCCCTGAAACAGAGCAGATCAGCAGGCCCCTCCTTGCCAAAGTAATCAATAAAAGCCAAGCTCTCTCAGATAAGTGGTTCTCTCAACCTGTGGGTCATGACCCCTGATGGGAGGTCAAAGGACCCTTTCACAAGGATTGTTTAAGACCACCGGAAAACACAGATAGTTATATTACAATGTATAACAGTAGCAAAATTACAGTTATGAAGTAACAATGAAAATGATTTTAGGGTTGGGGGTCACCACAGCATGAGGAGCTGTAGTAAAGTATGACAGAGTTAGGAGCCGGAGAACCACTGCTTCCGACTGAGGAAAGGAAGCTGACCTGCAAAGAAGACTCTAGCTGTAGCCCTGGCTATCCTCTAGCTGCCTCAGAAAAGCAGAAACCAGCCGAGCTGCCTGGAAGAGGGTTATACCACCTGGGCACCTGGAAAGGACACTCTCACCCGTGGAGCTGCCTGCAGCCTGTGCCGTGTGCTCCAGGGCCCCAGCTTTGAGAGCTGTCAGTCATGCTGGGGTGGCCTTGGTGATGCGGTTGTCTTCCAGTCATTTCTGCTCCTGTAAGTAGCCCCTCACCCATATGCCTGTAAGTAACCCCAATACAGCACACTGGTTCACATAGTTGGACTTTGCTGGTGTCTGTGTTTTGGTCTGTCTTGGACTCCCTGTCTGGGGTGAGTAGATGTGTGTGCTGTGTCTCCCCAGGAAGTTTTGTCACACACATGTGGGTGCTAAGACTTGAACCCAGGTCCTCTGGAAGAGCAGCTAGAGCCACCACCCCAGCCCTCTCCCCATTTTCTGAGACACAGTCTCATGTGTCTCAAGATATTCAAACTCAATAGGGCAGGTTCATTGCCAGGGCTGGTGCACCTGGTTGGGAATCCCAGCTACTAAGGAGGTTGAGGTGAGATTGCAGGTTTAAGGGCTAGCCTGGGAAACTTGGCGAATCTACAGAAGAAGTACGAAGAGTGGGGTGGAGGTGGGGTTCAGGGTTAGACTTGCCTGATAGGCAGGGGCTCTGGAGTCCAGCCCAGCATCATAAACTAGGCTTGGTTACATATGTTAATAATCCCAACTCTCAGGTATTAGACCAGTAGGACTATATCAATTCAAGGTAGCCTGGGCTACAGAGTGAGCTCAGGGTTAGCCTGGGCAACTTAATCTCAAATAACAAGGGAGGGCGTGGGAAAATGGCTTAATAGAAAAGGACTTGCAGTGTGGGTGTGAGGGCAGGAACCTGCAGAAATGCCAGGTGGGCAGGGCAGGCAGCAGCAACCACAGCACATGGGTGGATGACGGGAGATGTCCAGAACATGCTAGCTCCACGGATGGAGCTGCACAGTCAGCTGGGTCAGGGAGGGACTCTGACTCAGTAGACACAGCAGAGAGTGGTGTAAGACCCTGATTCCAGTCCTGAGCCTACACACACACACACACACACACACACACACACACACACACACACACATACACACAGAGACACAAACACACAGACACAGACAGATACACACACCACACAGACACACACACACAAACACAAACACACATAAACACACACACAGAGAGACACAAACACACACACACACAAACACACACAGAGACACACACAAACACAAACAGATACACACACATCACACACACCACAGACACACAAACACATACACACAGACACACATACACACAGAGACACACACACAGACACAAACAGATACACACACACCACACAGACACACACACAGACACACACAGACACACAAACACACACAGACACACACAGATACACAGACACACACATAAACCCACAGACACACACACAAACACAGACATATACATAAACACACAGACACACACACACAAACACAGATACACAAACACATACAAGCATACAGACACACACAGACACACAAAAACAGACACACAAACACACAGAGACACAAACACATGCATGCACATATACGTGCACATATACCTACACAAACATATATTCACATCATACACAGATATACAAAACATGGTTCCATGTGCACATACATGCACATACAGTACACATACCCACACCACACCCCCCCCACACACACACACAAAAGAAAAAAAAAAAAAAAAACAGAGAGGGAAAAGAACACTGCCTAGAAACTCCAGAGTCTTCACCTGCACATAGGGCCCACATGCATCCACAAACACATGTGCACACACACCACATGACATGTACACATCAGGTGTATTTCTGAGTTTGAGGCTAGCCTGGTCTACTTACTGAGTTCCAGGCCATCCAGGGCTACATAGTGAGACCCTATCTCAAAAAGAGAAGAAAACTTTCGGAAGCATGTGCTTCCTGTCTGACTAGAGTGTGAGTGACTGACAGGAAGCCTGAATGGCTGGATCCCAGGCAGCATCAGGTCACCCCCTTCACCCTGTCTGATGCTGTCCCACTCAGAGAACTAACCGAATTTCCTCCTCAGAGTTGGATCCTGATGCTGCCCCAGCTGCTGGCACACGCTGAGCTTCCTGGGGGAGTTGGCTCTCCTCCAGACTGGTCTTGGCTGTGGCAGTCCCGGGAGGCCTGAGCTGAGGGCATCCAGCCGTGCTCAGCACCCTCGCTGGTGGCTCTGGGGTGTCATTCTCTGTGCTTTCCTGTTCTGAGTTCTCTGCAGTGCTGGAATCTTCTGAAGAGGACTCGTAGCTAAGGGGGACAGGAGAGGACACAGGTGCGGATGGGTGTAGGAGGGATTAGTGTGACCTCCCCGGTCCTCAGTTTCTCCACATTTTGCATTAGGGATGAACCCCATGCAAGTTACACGCTAGGCAAGCAGATGTCTGAAACCCAAACTCCATCCCCTCACTGGGGGACTGGCGTGCCTGTGGCGCTCCATATCTTTTTTTTTTTTTTTTTTTTTTTTTTTAAAAAAAAACTTTATTTATTTATTTGCCTTGGTGTTTGCCTGGAACTGGAACTACAGACAGTTGTTAGCTGCCATGTGGGTGCTGGGAATTGAACCCTGGTACTCTGGAAGAGCAGACGGTGCTCTTAACGGCTGAGCCATCTCTCCAGCCCCCAGCCCTCCATTTCTAACCATGCCTCCACTGCAGACCTGGGGCACTAATCTGACTCAGGCCCTCTGGGGGCACAGTGGGCCTACACAGGCTCCAGAACCTCTGACTGGGTCCCAACAAGGTGCACATATTCCTTTGCCTCCTTATTCTTTGACTTGAGAACTAGCAGTGAGGGGCCTCGCTAAGATGACTCTGGGCAGCAGGGCAAGCTCAGGTCTCCTGTCCGGGTCGTCAGTGTCACAGTAGGAAAGACTTAGGGAGCCTCTGGGGGCTCAAGATCCACTTACCCGCCATTGACCCCCACAAACTGGTGGTTCCTCTGCTGAACTCCAGGGTCTGCAGAGTCCTCTTTTCTCTTCATTGAAGACTGCACTCCCACAGAGACTCTGCCTAAAAGAGACCGTGTGACATGAGTGCCCCTTGACTCATAGTTCACTTAGACGACTGGGGTCCAGTCTCCCTCCCTGATGTGTGTTCACCTGCTTCCTCAGCCTCGTGTGTCTCCTGGGATGCTGCTGGCCTGCTGGGCTCCCTGTCAGTGGTGTCCGGGGCAGCTACCTGGTCAGGATCCTCAGACTGGGTCGCAGAAGCTGAAGCAGGGTGTGCAGTGTAGGAGGAGGGCTCTGCAGGGGACCGTGGAGCACCTGGGTGGGTGACAAGAGATCTGGAATCAGATGGACATCAAAAAAAGAAACAGACCTAGTGCGGTGCTCCAGGCAGACCTAGGGTGGTGCTCCAGGCAGACCTAGTGCGGTGCTCCAGGCATGCTGCAGGGTGGAGGGAGGAGGGTTAGCCTGGCTACAGAGGGAGACCTTGTTTCTAAAATGCACACAGCTGGGCTTGATGGCAGAGTCTAGCATGTGCCAATCCCTGAGAGCCAACTCCAGCACCACATAGACCGGTGCCTTGCTGTATACCTGCAATTTTAGCACTCAGGAATGGAGGCAGGAGGATTATTACAAATTGGAGGATAGTGTGGGCTAAAGAGTGAAATCCATTAGGATGTGTGTGGACCTAATCTAATTGCAAAGTCTGTAAAAGAAAATATAAAATCTTTCACATTCTCAGATAAAACAAAGTTTTTAACTCCTGACTCCCCAAACGCATAATTGCTATCAGCAGAATAAAATGCATGTAAATTAAAAAAAAAAAAAAAAAGAGTGAAATCCAGTCTCTTAAAAGTTAAGTGAGGGGCTGGAGAGATGGCTCAGCGGTTAAGAGCACCGTCTGCTCTTCCAGAGGACCCGGGTTCGATTCCCAGCACCCATGTGGCAGCTCACAACTGTCTGTAGTTCCAGTTCCAGGCAAACACCAAGGCAAATAAATAAATAAATAAAGTTAAAAAAAAAAAAAGTTAAGTGAACAGCAAAAATCAGGATTGGATTATATTGGAGATGGCTCAGTGGTTAAGGGTGTGTACTGCTCTTCTAGAGGAGCTGAATTCTGGGTCCCAGCACCCATATCAGTTAGTGTACCAAAGCCTAGAATTCCATTTTCTGGGGATCTACTGTCCTCTTCGGGCCTTTGTGGGCACCCCTTCTTATAAATGACAATAAATATTTAAACACGCACACATGCACACACAGCGAGACACACATATAGCTTCACACAGACACACACAGACACAAAGGATGGGCTAGAACCTGTAAGGTGGAGGGAGAGAGCCTGCTTCCCACGCTGTCTTAGACCCCTGTACACTCAGTGGCACACCTTCACCCACTAAATAAATACATATAATTTAAAACTTTTGGCCAGATGTGGTGGCACATGCCTTTAGACCCAGCACTCAGAAGGCAGAGACAGACAGATAGATCTCTGTGAGTTCAAGGCCAGCCTGGTCTACATAGTGAATCAGCTAGGGCTACACAGTGTGATCCCATCTCAAACAAACAAAACAGAAACAATTCCCGAGAAGGTAAGGAAGATGGTTAGCAGGGTCAGGACTTGCTGACGAAGCGTGGGGACCTAGAATTCACACAAATAAGCAGTGCACACTACAAGCTTGTCTTTGGTCACCCTGGAACTGGGACTGGCTGCTTCCAGTCTAGTCTTCTGGTAAACTCCAGGCCCGTGGATGACCCTGTGTGTCTCAGGTGTCCATCCTCGACTCCCAAGCCTATCCAGCACCACCTGACAGCCATGATGGCGTGCACCACACAGCCAGCCAGCCAAACTAACCCTTACATCAAAGCCTCCACCCCACGAAGGGCTCAGGTCACACGAGGAGGAAACTGAGGCCCAGTGAGTTACCAAAATCATTGAGCTGCACAGTACACCACAGCTCACAAGCTGTCAGCCACAGCCTGACAATGACAGCGATCTTGGCGACCTTACGGTCCCGGCTTCAGACTCAATCCCTCACACTCTATGTCACATTGAGTATTTTCTAGAGGAAAAACAAATCAATTGCAGCCAAGAGCATGGAGGTGAGAACAGAGATTCAAACTTCGTATCCAGGAGCTGTGTGATCCAAGCAGGTATATTAACATCTCTGTTCCCCTGCCCCCCCCAACATCTTTTAACTCATGGCATTACTATATAGCCCAGGCTGGCCTAGAACTTGCAACAATCCTTCTGTCTCCATCACTCAAGTGCTGCAGGATCACAGGTGTGCACTCCTGCCTGTTGTTTTCTCTTCTTTATCAGTGTGTGTGTGCAACTGAGACTGTGTGATTGTGTGTGAAACTATGTGTATGAGACTGTTTGACAGACTGTGTATATGAGTGTGTGACTGTGTATGAGTGTGAGTGTGTGTGTACACATGCAGTTACCACACATGCATGAAAGGGGGGGACAGCCTCTGGTGAGGTCCTCAGAGCCCGCTCCTGTGTGCTGGCTGGCTGGCTGGCCTGTAGGCTTCTGGACTCTCCTGTCTCGGCCTCCCATCTTCCTACAGGAATGAATGCTCGGGTTATGAGCCACACTACCCAGCTTCACTAGGTTCTACATTCAAACTCGGAGCCTCACAGTTGCCCAGCAAATGCCTTACCCACTGACCTGCCTCCCTAACTGCTTCACCGTTGCTCTTTAAAGAACACATAGCTGCGAGCCTTGCCTAAGCCGTGTGAGACACAGAAGGTCTTGAGCTAACATTAAACAGGTGTGAGTCTGGCCACCAGGAAAAGGGAACAGGAGCCATTAGAAAATTTTAAAAACTAGAGCTTAGTTTATATTCTCCAAGACCAACTCACTGTATAGCTTAGGCTGGCCCAGATTTCTCTCTGTAGTTCAGGATGTCCTTGAATTTGTGGGGACTCTCTTGTCTCTGCTTCCTCAGCACTGGGGTTAGGGATATGCACCATCACACCTTTGAAAAACTGCATTTAAAAAACTATTTTAAAATTTGGGACCCGGGACAAAGCTTAGTAGTAAAGTGCTTGCATAGAATCCTGCAGTGAGGGCTGAGGTGTGGCTCAGTGAGAGTCCCAGCCTAGAGTTCCCCAGTGAGGGCTGAGGTGTGGCTCAGTGAGAGTCCCAGCCTAGAGTTCCCCAGTGAGGGCTGAGGTGTGGCTCAGTGAGAGTCCCAGCCTAGAGTTCCCCAGTGAGGGCTGAGGTGTGGCTCAGTGAGAGTCCCAGCCTAGAGTTCCCCAGTGAGGGCTGAGGTGTGGCTTGGTGGCATAACACTTGTCTAGCATGTGCTGTCCTGGATTTCAATCTCAGTGCTACAGCCAACCAACCAATCAGATCAAAATCCCACTCTGCCAAAATTATCCTTGGAGAAGAGAAAGTACAGGCGGTCAGGCATAGTGCACACTTCTGATTCTCCCACGGGAGAGGCAGAGGCAGGAGGACCTCTGTGAGAGCACTGCTAGGCTAGTCTACATAGCAAGCTCCAGGCCAGCCAAGACACTGTCTCAGCTGAGAGAGAGAGAGAGAGAGAGAGAGAGAGAGAGAGAGAGAGAGAGAGAGAGAGAGAGAGACTGAGACTAAAGACCATTATGAACATGCTTCCTGCTGCTAAAGTGGCTAATGAGGCCACCAGGGTAACTTTACCAATAAGCTAAAGGCCCGTGCTGCACAAGGTCCACAACCTGACATGTGAACGAGCACTGCCCTCTCCTCTCAGGCTCCCACACACATATCACACATACATACTTACGAGGGTATGTTTTATTTCATGTATCACTCTTTCTAGATTTGAAAGATGTTTAATTGCATGTGTGTGTCTCTGTGTGAGTTTTACCTGCATGTATGTCTGTACACCATGTGTGTGTCTGATGCCTGCATAAGAAAGAACATCTATCAGATTCTCTGGGACTGGGATTATGGATGGTGTGAGCCACCATGTGGGTGATGGGACTTGAACCCAGCTTCTCTGGAAGAGCAGCCAGTGCTCTTAAAAAATATATATATATATATATTTATTATGTTTGCAGTATGCAGAAGAGAGTACCAGATGCCATCATAGATGGTTGTGAGCCACCATGTGGTTTCTGGGACTTGAACTCAGGTCCTCTGGAAGAGCAGTCAGTGCTCCTAACCACTGAGCCACCTTACCAGCTTTTTGTTGTTTTCCAGATACTGTGTAGCCTTGGTTGGCCAAGAACTTTGTACATAGAACGGATTAGCCTCAAACTCACAGATTGTCCTGCCTCTGCCTCCTGAGTGTTGAGATCAAAGGTGTGTGCCACCACACTACACAGGTGCCGGAGAACATGCGGTACCCAGGCTTCTAGTGTGGAATCACTGAGCTGCCTGTGCTCCTCCACACCCTGTGGTGAGTCTGTTGTCCTGATGGCATCCCTTCCTGCTGGGACAGAGCCTTGTGGAGGGCCAGGGAATGTACAGGCTCTTTAAAGGCTACATTTTTTAAATTTAATTTTTTGTTTTTGGAGACGAGGTATCACTATGTTACCCTGACTGGCCTGAAACACCATACATGGACCAGGCTGGCCTCAAACTCTAAGAGATTGCCTTGCTTTCCCAAGTGCTAGGGTTAAAGGTAGGAGCTTTTCAATTTTTTTAAACGTAAGTAGTTCACCACTTCCTGAAGTTCCTGAGTGACATTCAATGTCTGCAAGGAAGGAACTGAAGGACTTTTCCTTCACAAGCTGAGCACAGACAGGCAGGGTGGGGTGAGACACTTGGCTACAAATTTGTCCAAAAGTAGTATAGTCTGGGGTGTGGTGACCCTAGCTGACACCAGAACTGGGTTCACACTGTGCAGCAGAGCCAGTGCTGGAGCAGTCAAACTCTCATTTATTATTTTGTAGTACTGGGGAAGGAACCCCAGGTTTATCCCCCATCCCCCAGAGCTGAGGCCTGAACCCAAGGCCTTGCACCTGCTGGGCAAACACTATACCACTGAGCTAAACCCCCAACCCCTACTACAGTATTCTTAAGTGAGCTGTGGCTCTGGCTTGCTCATTTTCTTTTTTGAGATAGGGTCTCACGTGGCCCAGGCTGGCCTCGAACTCACTGCCCCTACTTTCCAAGTTCTAGGATAGAACCTGGAACTCCCTGTGTTCTAATCCTGTATGTTAGCAACTGGGCTCCGTCCTCAGGTTCTTCCTGTTGTTGTTTGGGGGTTTCTCTCTACAGCCCAGGCTGGCCTTGTGCTGGACATGCTCCTGCCTTGGTTCCCAGTGCTGGGATAACAGGCATTCATCACTGTGCCTGGCTGCAAGCCCCTGATCTAAAATGCTGGGTTTGAGGTTGATGGCACAGCTCTGTAGGGAGGGAATCTGCCTGATGACCTGAGATCATCTCTGGACATAGCACTGGAAGTCTTTGACTCCAGGGTTCCTATGGTGAGATGGAAGACAGAAAGTGGACCCTTGGAAGTCCTGGGCACCTAGCAATGAATGAGAGAAACCTTGCCTCAAACAAGGTGAGGAACTCCACGTGCCTTCTGTGGCAATATGCTTGTCCCCCAATGAGTCATACACTAGCAACAATAAACCTTGGATACAGCCTAGTGTGCTCCTCATCCCCATAAGCTCAGGTACCAGGGCTAGGGGTCCGAGGACAGAGGGATATGAGTTTGAAGCAATGTAATATATGTAATATATGCAGATACTATATATGTATATTGCTCTCTCTCTATATATATATGTCTATGGACTACATATAAGCAAGATCTGTGTGAAGAAGAGAAGGAAGAAAAAAGAAAAAAAGACAGATAAACCTTCCAGACCAGGTATGGTGCCGCACGCCTTTAATCCCAGTACATGGGAGAAAGTGGACCTCTGTGAGTTCCAGGCCAGCCTGGTCTACAGAGTGAGTTCCAAGACAGCCAAGGCTACAGAGAAACCCTGTCTTGACAAACAAGACAAAATACCAGTAGAAAAAAACTTCTCTAGGACTCTGACAAGAGAGCCTCAAAGGGGGCGTGCTACCACGGCTGGCCATCTCGTTTGATCTCTGAGACCTGCACAGTGGAAGGAGGCAACTGATCCCCCGCCATGTGATGATTTTTTAAAAAATTTGTTTGGGCTGGGAAGATGGCTCAGAGGACACAGCACTTGCTGTGGAAGTATGAGGATCTGAGTTCAAATCCCACAAACCCCAGCATGGTTGTACGT
Source organism: Sigmodon hispidus (assembly GCA_004025045.1). Lineage (NCBI taxonomy): Eukaryota > Metazoa > Chordata > Mammalia > Rodentia > Cricetidae > Sigmodon > Sigmodon hispidus. The sequence continues at coordinate 37,584 of PVIH01002022.1, forward strand.
GTCTCTAATCCCAGGGCACCTACAGAGGGATGGGTTCACAGCTGGGGAATCCTCCGAAGCTATAGGCCAGTAAGCGGAACACAAAGGTGGACAGAAAACTCCACCGCAAGCTGATGCCTGAGGGTGTGCTCTACCCTCCATACACATGCTGCTCTCATGCTCACACCTACACACACACACACACCCCTCTCCCCAGGCCTGTTATTTCAGCTTCTTGGGGAGCTGAGCTGAGGAGAATCAAAAGCCAAAAGCTTGCCCAGGCTAGAGTGAGTTCAAGGCTAGCTTGGACAATTGTGTAAGACCTTATTTTATTTTTCTTTACATTTATTTATTTAGTAAATTGCTTTTTAAAAAAATTTATTTAGCTGGGCTGGAGAAATGACTCAGAGGTTAAGAGCACTGACTGTTCTTCCAGAGGTCCTGAGTTCAATTTCCAGAATCCATATGGTGGCTCACAACTATCTATAATGACATTTAGTACCCTCTTCTGTATACTGTATATATAATAAATAAATAAATCTTTAAAGTTTTATTTATGTGCATTGGTATGAAGGTGTCAGATCTCTGAAACGGGAGTTACAGACAGTTGTGAGCTGCCATGTAGGTGCTGGGAATCGAACCCGGGTCCTCTGGGAGAGCAGTCAGTGTGCTCCTAACCCCTAAGCCATCTCTCTAGCTCCAAGACCTTATTTTAAAACAAAACAAAAACACAAAGCAACTGGTGTGATAACTCAGCAGGTAAAAGCCTTTGCCCCGAGAGCCTGCAGCCTGAATTCAGATCCCTAGAACCCATGGATAAACAGCCAGACACAGGGCTGGCAAGTGGCTGTCAGCGGAAGATGCTTGCTGCCAAGCCCGATGGCCTGACTTTATCCCCAGGACCCAGGAGGTGAGGTGGTAGAAGAGAACAGAACCTCTACATTGTCCTGTGTCCCGGGTACCCCACAATGTCAATAAACACAATAAAATAATGAAAATGAAACAAGAGCAGGCATTCAGCAGAATAGCACCCGCCAGACTTGCAGGATGCCACAGTCTTATCCCAGCACTGGAGGGAAAAAAGGAAAATAGAAAAAACAAGAAACAGAGAGAGGATCTTGTTTTTCTGAAACACAAGACCATTTAAGGAAATCAGGAAGGCACAGGGCATGTTCTCCAAGGACATAAAATATCTAAACAAGCAGCGGAAGGTGGGGTGCAGCAATGATATTAAAAGGGATAGGAAGGCCTGGGGAGGTGGCACATGCCTGAGGGACCCAGGAATGGGGAGGGTGAGGCAGGAGGATTGCTTGGTAGCCAGCCAGGGCAACACAGAGAAGCATCCTCTTCAAAAATCAAAATACTGGGCTGCCGAGATGACTGAGAGAATAAAGGGACTTGCTGCTAGGCTTGACACTTGACTTTGTTAGCGGGTCCCATGAGGCGGGAGAGAGACCACTCCCAAAAGCTGTGCTTAGACACACATGCACGCACGCACGCACGCACGCACGCACGCACGCACGCACGCACGCACGCACACTGAATAAATAAATAAGTTTGCAAGTAATTCAAAAGGAGATACAGTATGCTGGTGAACATCTGTGACCGCAGCATGGGGAAATGCAGGAAGCTCAGGAGTTTGGAGCTGAGGACAGCTTAGTTTGCAGGATACAGGAAAAGAAAGCCCTGACTCAGGAAACTAAAAAACAAGGAAGAATTTAAAAGGAAGTAAGGAAGGAAGAGAGAAAGAAAGACAGACAGAAAGAAAGGGGAAAAGATATATATAAAACGAATGGGATGAAAAGCTGTATTTGAAAAATAGGTGAGACTCCCAGAGCTTGGGAGGCAGAGGCAGGTGGATCTCTGCAAGTCTGAGGTCAGCCTGATCTACATAGTGAGTTCCAGACCAGCCAGGGCTACACAGAGAAACCCAGTCCTGAATAACAAAAAAGCAGGAAATTGGACAGATGGCTCAGGGGTTAAGGGCACTGGCTGCTCTTCCAGAGTACCTGGGTTCAATTCCCAGTAGCCACACAGCATCTCACAACTGTCTGTAACTCTAGTTCCAGGGGATCTATCACCCTTATATAAACTTGTAAGCAAACACTGATACAAATAAAGAAATCATTAAAAACAAAAACAAAAAACAAAAAAGACTAACTCTGTGAGATTACCTAAACAGTGTAGTCAGACAATTATAAGTTTTCTAAGATTTATTTGATTTTTAACCAAGTCTCTGTTGGTGTGCGCATGTTCGTGTGCATGGGGAGGATTCAAGAGATAGGGAGTTACAGGTGATTGTGAGCTGTCTGATGTGGGTGCTGAGAACCAAACAGATCCTCTGGAAGAGCAAAAACATTCTCTTAAGCCCTATGCATCTCTCCAGCCCTTATGTTTGAAAGAGTCTTATGTACCGCAGGCTGTCCTTTAGCACACACACTCTCAAAACATCAAACATAGGAAAAGGGAAAAAAACTTAACTACACACACATACCCACACACACACACACACACACACACCCAGCACCGTGATGGCGCCGCCCGCTGCACCTGGTTTCTGTGTTACGCCATGTTGGGGATGGGACCCAGGGCTTCTGCATCTTCAGCAAGCTCTTTCACCTGGGACGTCCCTAGCTCTGTTTTCGCTCCCTTCCCCCCTCTCTTTATCAAGATGGCATCTTGCTATGTAGCTCACTGGCCTAGAACTCACAGCCATCCTCCTATCTCAGACTCCCAAGCGCTGGAATTGGACATGAGCTGCCATGCTCAGGAGCCTTTACATTTTTATGTGGCTGTGGAAAAATCAAAAGGATATGATTGAGGATAAAAAGTACAGGGCTTAGGGCCTGGCCCAGCAGCAAATTGCTTACCCAGGATGTATGAGCCCCCGGGTTCCATCCCTAGCAGCTGAAAAAATAAATGAAGTCAAGCAAAACAACAATTCCCACCAGCTTTGTGGTGTCAGATATTAAAAACATACTTTTCTTTCATGCCCTTGAAAACTGCATGCTGCTGTGGTAGCTCACATCCGAGATCCCAGCTCTGTCAAGACAGACTGAGGCAGGAGACAGAGCAGCCTGGGCTACAAATGAACCTGTCTCAAATGCATGCACTCCTACAGATAAAAATAGAATGGACTGAGTGGTAGAGCATGTGCCAAGCAGGCTCCAAGCCCTGCCTGGGTACCATCTCCAACACCCCATGTACCAGCATGGTGACTCAAACCTGTAACCCAGTGTTCAAAAGGTAGAGGCAGGAAGATCAGGAATTCAAGGTCATCCTGGGTTTTATTGGATTCAAAGCCAAAGTGGACTACCTGAGACCCATCTCCAAATAAACAAATATATTAATTAAATAAAAGATTAGAAATTCAGAAGGGGGTCAGGAGCATGGCCTAGCAGGTGTGAGGTTGGGGTTCATTTCTAGCATCACATAATAAAACGGGGGGGGGGGGGCAGTGGTGGAGAAAGCGCTTAGTCCCAGCACTCGGGAGGCAGAGGCAGGTGAATCTCCGTGAGTTCAAGGCCAGCCTGGTCTACAGAGTTCCAAGACAGCCAAGGCTACACAGAGAGATCCTGCCTCCAAAATCAAAAACAAAACCTGACCAGTGCTATGGGATGGTCTTTCTGTATGCTATGAATATGCGTTGCTATCAAAGGTTAACAAAGAAGCTGCTTTGGCCTATGGTAGGGCAGGATACAGGCAGGCAGGCAATCCAAAACAGACAGGAGCGGACAGCCAGAGCTGGGAGAAGTTCTGAGAGCCACCTGACAAGCAAGTTGTCAAACATAGGTAAAGCCAAAAGATACATAGATTAATAGAAATGGGTTCATTTAAAATGTAAGAGCTAGCCTGAGCCACAGACCAAACGGTTTGTAATTAATAATAAGCCTCTAACTGGTTATTCATGTACTGGTGGACAGGAGAGATTTGCCCATCTACAAACCAACCAAACAAAAACCACCCAAACCCAAAGGTATTTCCAAAGAATAGAAATGTTCACAGGAGGGGCTGGAGAGATGACTCAGAGGTTAAGAGCACTGACTGCTCTTCCAGAGGTCCTGAGTTCAGTTCCCAGCAACCACATGGTGGCTCACAACCATCTATGATGACGTCTGGTACTCTCTTCTTTATACTGTATACATCATAAATAAATCAATCTTAAAAAAAAAAAAAGAGAAATGTTCACAGGAGCTGTGCCTGGTTACACAACTCCGTACTCCGAACACTCAGAGGAGCTGAGGCTGGAGCATGGCCATAAGTGCCAGGCCCATTCCTGGACTATCGAGTGAGGCCCTATCTCAACAAAACAGAAGGAACAAAACTCTAGACAGCAGCCACACCTGGGTGGAGGAGGCGGATTCTGGTGGTCTAGATTTTTCTGTACTTTCCAAGGCTTCTGCAAATATCTTATCTCACTTTTTTGTTGCTGACTCTATAGTCCTGGCTGGCCTGGAGCTCACTGCATTCAAACTCAGAGGCCTACCTGCCTCTGCCTATGGAGTGCTGGAATTAAAGGCATACATCACAACACTTAGCTGTAAGATTTGCTTTATCTTTTATGTGTGTGTGTGTGATAGATAAAGAGAGAGAGGGAGAGAGAGCGTGGTGGAGGTCATAAAAGGCTCATCACATCCCTCAGAGCTGGGACACCCAACATGGGTGCTAGGAACCAAATCCAGGTCCTCTGCAAGAATGGCGCACACTATTAACCACGGAGTCACAGCCACACGCAGCCTTGGTTTTTGTGGAGTTTGTTGTTTGAGACAGGCTCTCTCACTGTCCTGGGCTTTCAGAGTAGGCTAGGCTGGCAGGCAAGCCTCCTGGGCTTGCCTCTTGGCCTCTCCAGCATTAAGATTGTGTGTCTGTCCCTCGTGCAGTGGTTTTCTGTCTGTTTGTTTTGTTTTGTGGATTCTGGGGATCCAACTCAGGCCACTGTGCTTGTATGAGAACTGTCTCTGCAGCTCAGGGCTGCATGTACCAGGCCTGGCTTGCCCTGGCTCGCTGACTCTGCCCTGAGGAGGCTATACTGGGTGAGTGGAGTGGACAGGCCCCCTGGTCCTTTGGTCCATCCTGCCTACCTCTCTCAAGCCTGGCTGTGTCTGTGGGGAGGGGCTTCTCCACTCCTCAGCAGGAAAGTAAATTTCGCTCTGCTGAAAAACAGGCCTCACCCAACTCTGCCTCGACCCCTGAGGAGTGCGCATGGTTTATCATCAGCAGACACACGTGGTGACGTTAGCTCACCACCTGCTAAGGTCTTACCTCACAGTTCATTGCTGACCCTGCGTGGCCCGAGCAGTCTGTGGCACTCACCCTTGCATGCTGGGATTTCCCACCCCCAACTCTGTCCACTTCTAGCTCATTTTAGATTTCATCAGCCTGAGTCCTTCTATGCTCTGGCCTGGTGCTTCTCTGTTATGTTATGTTGGCATTTGTTGTTGTTTTGAGACTCATTCTGTAGCCCAGGCTAGCCTTGAAGCTGAGGTGATCTACTCTCCACCCTGTTTCAGCTTCCTGAGTGCTAGGGTTATGCTACTGCATCTGGATATATGGAGTCAAAGCACAGAGCCTAGGTGACTGAACATCCATTGTGCACACAGAGCCTGGCCGCACAGCAGAGACTCACAGCACTAGGGCCAGAACCCAGGGCCTCACAACAGACAGCTACTCTGTCATCAAGCCACACTCCAGCCCCTCACTGAGGGATTCTAAACAGGGGTCTTTCACTCAGGCATACCTCCAGCTCAGAAGTCTGTCAGATCAGCCAACACACCATTTGTGGAGGATCAGGATGCTAAGGCAGTAACCCAGGCTGAACATCAATGCTCAAGACTACAGACACAGGGCACAGAGGCCACCACCCCAATGAACTGTCACCACACTGTCCTATTTCTCTTATTTTTGATCTGGACACATATTTTCCCTGTGGATACTTTTTCATTTGCTTATTGGGGTCTCTTGCATATTTTCTGAAGGGTTATTTTTAAAATTACATTTATTTCTGGGTACGCTGGTGCACATCTTTAATCCCAACACTCCAAAGTCAGAGGCAGTAAGTGGCTTCTGTGAGTTCAAGGGTAGCCTGGTCTACATAATGAGGCCCTGTGTCTAAAAAGTTACATTGGTTTGTGTATTTATTTACTTGTTGGGGGGTGCCATGGCTTGGTGCACATGTGCAGGTCAGGGGCAGCTTGTTGGGGACTGAGGTCAGTTCTTTCCCTTATGTGGGACTCTGGGTCAGGCATGGTGCTGCACACTTCCAATCCCAGCATTTGGGAGGCACATCTATCTCTGTGAACTGGAGGTTTGCCTGGTCTCTATGGCAAGCTCCAGGCCAACCAGTGTAATATAGTGAGACCCTGTCTCAAAAAACAAACAAAATGTGAGTCAGAGATCAAGCAATTTTACCTGCTGAACCATGTCACAGGCTGTAAGCGGAGAGCTTTGCAAGCGTGGTTTCCTGCTACATTCCCAGTGCCTGTAACACTAAGCACTAACTGCTCCTTGCACGAGACGGAATATGTGAACACAGTCCTGCTCCATCTAAGTGTAGCCTGACATAAGCTAGCTACAGCAAGAGGGAGTGCAGTGAGACACAGGAAGGACTGGGGTGGCAGCTTCCACAGGCAGTGAACATAGCTTTGTCTGTATGTCCGGCAAGCAGGAGGTCCCATGACTGCCCTGGGAGGCACGTCTGGAATGGAGGGTGCCTCTCAAAGATTCCAAGGCTGGGCTGGGCGGGTCCCTGGCTGGGGGCCAGAACCTCAGGCTGGGTGTTCAGATGGACACAGAACAGAGGGGTGGTTTCCGTAGCTGGCCAGGAACAACAGGGAAGCAAGGAAACACAGCTGGGCCCTCACCCTGCAGCCTGTCAGCAGGGCTCCGCTCCAGTCAACTTGACCTTCGATCTAGGGGTGAGAAGTGGGGTTCCACGGGCCTTGGTGCAGACCCTGGCCCAGTGAATCCTTGCCCTAAGCCTCAGTTTCCCCAGCTATAAGTACAGTTGAGGTGGGAACGGATTAAATGCCCCTTAATCCCAGCTACTCAGGAGGCTGAGCAGGAGGATTCAGAGTTCAAGGCTAAGTTGGGTATGTCCCATCCTGATACACAGCACTCAGGAGAGCAGATGGAGGCAAAAGACAAGGGGAGGGAATAAGGGCCCAAGGCTGGAGTACACAGCACAGCAAGACTGTCTCCACATACACAGAAAACCCCAAACCAACCAACTCTTGTTGACAGAAACAGCAAACAAGAAGCACAGCTTGAGCACTTACTGTATGAATTCATTCTCAAGGGTTCTTGAAGGGTGGATCTATCTGTATTGGCGCATGTCAAGGGAGGAAAGTGGAGGCCCAGAGAGGGTTGTCATCTCTGCTGGGGTCACACAGTGACGGAACCCAGGGTACCTCGGCTGTTAGCTCATCTCCCTCAGCCCTTCCCTTGGTGAGACACTTAGCACAGCAGCTGGCACCCCTTGGCCCGTGCCAAGACAGAACAGCTGTGTGACTACCCCTATGAATCATCCTGGCAGCTTCTCCTGGGCAGCTGACAATCGGTATACAGCCCTTCCTGATGTGAGGGCTCAGCACTTCCTCTGGATGCCCCCCTTCCTCTTCCGAAGGCCACTGGGCTCAGGCAGGGTCTCCACCCTCGGGCTCAGGGCTTGGCAGTGAGAGCTACACTACACTGATTGGTTCTGCCATGAAGGCCACTTGTGGGATTTTAGTCTGGTATTATGTGAACAAAGGGGATCCGTGGAAAGGGAGCATTTTAGTTCCAGACTCCTTCACCCACCTGAAGGTCCCATAGGACAGACATGAGTTAGAGATTCCATATGACTTCTGAGCACTGGATCCAGCCATGCCTGAAGCTGTTCCTCAGAACCACAAACAACACACTCTATCTAGGGTTACATATGCCCAACACATTTCTGCCATTTCTTAATTCGAGAGAGAATTTTTTATGAAACCAACGATCATGGGAAACCTCCTCCAAACAACTCCTGTTTTCTGGATTATTTATACCTCAACACAACAAAGCAATATGCTAGATGCTCAATTTCTTTGTGCATGTATGTATGTATGTATGGGCATGTATGTATGTATTTGTGTGGGCATGTATGTATGAATGTGTGTGTATGTGCATGTTTAGGTCAGTGGTAAACAGATAGTCCTTTGGTATTGTCTTTTAAAAAATATATTATCGGGGCTGGAGAGATGGCTCAGTGGTTAAGAGCACCTTCTGCTCTTCCAGAGGACCCGGGTTCGATTCCCAGCACCCACATGGCAGCTAACAACTGTCTGTAGTTCCAGTTCCAGGCAAACACCAAGGCAAATAAATAAAATAAAGGTTTTTTTTTTTTTTTTTTTTTTTTTAAATATATTATCAAATATACCTTTAATCCCAGCACGGGGGAGGCAGAGGCAGGTGGATCTCTGTAAGTTTGAAGCCAGCCTGGTCTACAGAGTGAGCTCCAGAACAGCCCAGGCTACACAGAGAAACCCTGACTCGAAACAAACAAACAAAATAAGAACAGCAACAAAAAATGTATCCCTTTTATGTGGCCAGGACTCACACGTCCACAGCACACCTGTGGGAGGGGAGGCCAGAGGGTCTCTTATAGGAGTTAGGTCTGTCTTCCCACCATGAGGACTCCAGGGATAGAACCCAGGTCCCCTGGCTAGGATGTAAGGTCTATCACAGGCTGAACTCACTAAATAATCTAGTCCAGCAGACCCCATTACCTTGGGCCAGCTGTTTTACATGCGCTCCGGGGATCAGAACCCAGGCCCTCATGCTTGTACAGCAAGCTCTTTAACGATCTCCCCAGGCCCCCAGACACCAACTTTCTCTGCCTGATACCTACAGCTCTGAGGCCCACTGTGGCTTCCCTTCCACTTTAAGGAGCCGGGGCCACTTGTTGGCCAAAGATGAAGGAGAAGCCCTTCTGGATCTCTCCTGAACAGTCAGTCACTCACCTGCAGTCCTGGCCGCACCAACGCAACTCCGTTCTGTAATACTGATCTTCTTGGCCGTGTGTACATTGCTGGTGGTGGCTGTGGGCAGCGGGCACATGGTCTCCACCACCTCATGGCTGCGGTACACAAGGTTCTCTGTACCCCCAGATGTGGCCAGGGCCTTCAGTCCAGCTCCGTAGGGTTCCAGACTCTGGGCTCGCTGTGCAGGGGCCCCTGCTGCTGTGCTGGCTGCCACCTCCACTTCCCGGGGACCCTCCACCACTCGCACGGTGTCCACACGAATCTGGGTGTCTGGTGGTGGCCAGGCCTGGGGCTGGAGGTCGGCCTGCTGGGTTTGAGCCGCCCGCAGCTCCTGCAGCGCTTTTTTGAGCTGGGTCTCCAGCACGGCCACTTTAGCCACCAGGGCAGCTTCACCATCCGGAATGCCTAGGTCCCGTTCCCGGACCCAGGTGCCCACAGAGCGAGTCTCTAGCACACCAGGATCCTCGTGGGGCTCCGGAAGGTCCAAGCAGAGCTCACCCCGGCCCCATGTACCTGTGGGGTGGCCTAGAAACTTCTGGCTCTTGAGTTGGACTGTGAGCTGTCTCTTCTCTTCCTGGAGCACCGACAGCTTGACCTGGAGCACGGGGATCAGCTTGACCTGCTCCTCCAGCTGACGCAGCTTTCGCAGGGCCCCAGCCATCTGCTCACGCACGTGGGCCAGGTGACCTGCACTGGGTGGCACCGGGGTGGACAGGCCAGAGCTGCGAGGCGTGGGTGGCAGCAGGCCCACACCTGCCAGGGAGCTGGTGGAGCCCGCTGCGCTGGGCGTCAGCGAGCCCAGGCCACCCGATGCCGACGGGGTAGCCGCCTGGTCCTCCAGCCGGCGCCGCGCATCCAGCAGTGTGCGCTCCACACGTGGGTTGGAGCCACCACGGGTCTCCAGGGCCCCATACTGTGGGTAGAAACCGCGGCCACAGTAGGAGTAGGCTGAGTGCCGGCTGTCCCCACTGGCGTCAGAGCACAGTGACTCCGTGGATGTCCACCAGGAGCCTGCGCCCCGCGGCAGAGAGCCCAGGCGGGGCCGGCGCTGCACGGCCACCCTGCGCAGTGTGTGGCCCTTCTCAATGTCATCCACATACTTAAGAAAGTCCAGGTCCAGGCGGTAGCCATAGGGCGTCTCCACAGAGTAAGGTGGATCTGGCTCTTTGCTGGGGAAGGTTGCTGGGGAGGCTTGGCCAGGAGTTCCTGGAGGGAGGTAAAGCCGAACCTTAAAGTTCTGCAGGGCCTGTCTCTGGCTGATGATGGCCCAGGAACACAGACAGCTTCTGCCAGAGCTGGGAGCCCACCCTAGGTCAACAGGGTGTTGTCTAGCCCTGTCACCCATCAATGACAAGGACAATGATGTCCTTCCCCACCCAGCACCCCCCCTCTCGGAGCCTCACATGGCTGTGCCCCCTCTGTCAGAGTCATCCTCCCCTTCAAGCCCTCCAGGACAGAGCCCCCCCTCCCCACGGGCCCCTGACCTGGGAATGGGGCAGGCACATGCAGGACCTGGGCCATCCTCTCTGCTGCTCTTCCTCAGGTGTCACCCAGAGAACGTGAGTCACGCTGCCTGCAGCACTAGCTGGCCTGCAGAGGTTGACGGGGCAGTCTCAGAACAGTCTTCAGGGAGAAGGGACGGAGTGTGGCACCCCCCATGGCCTCACACAGGTCAGGCACCTCTCATATACGTAAACACTCAAGCTCTCCCCCCTACCCTTGCCTGGCTGTAGAAAGTCCTAGAACAAAGAAAGCAGACCTCCCTGCCTGCATTCACATCTGTCTAGCCCTGGACAGGCTCCAGCTGTTCCCACAGCCTCCACATGGCCCCCAGGGCACGGGTCCCACCCTTCCTGCGCCCCTTCTCTGTAGCCCATCTTGGAGTGTGTACAGGGAGAGCTGGGTAAGGGTGGGCAGAGGGCCAGGATGCTAACAGGAACACCATGGGGATCTCAGAGGGGCAAGAGACAGGACATACAGGGTGGGACCCCTCAGCGACCCCAGGGCTCTGAGAGCCAGGCCAGGCCGGTGGAGGGGAGGATAGTGGTGAGGACACCAGCCATGAGAAGCCTTCCTCTTTATGGAAACAATTTTCTCTAAAAATAAACAGTTTCTCTGCTCAGCTACATAGAACTTCCTGCCCCCTCAGGATGTGTCCGAGCTGGGAGGGTAGGGATAGAATGGGTGGAGGGCAGGGGAGTCATGGAGGTGAAGAGGAGGAAGTAAACCCTGAAAAGAGCTTGTGGAAGGACTGTTTTCTGTATGTGATGCTGTGAATAAAGTGACTGTTTTGGCCCATGGTGAGCATTGTAGCAATAGGCAGGAAATCAGGTAAAAAGAGAGCAGAGTCAGTCTCCATCTGACCCCAAAAAATAAAAGCCGCCATAGGCAAAGTCCAAACTTCTGGCCCAAACGGATCCAAAAATCTCATACAACAAGAGCTCTTACCCCGCTGACTCGGAGGTCAGCCAGGGTCAGTCCTTTCTGCCGTCTACCCTCTAGCCACCTTGCTGCAGATACCTCCACCCCTCTCAGCCTCCCAGGTGGACCAGTCTAGGCTGCGGATGCCAGGGCAGTGGGTCCTTAGGAGGATGGGGCGGGTGGGGCACCTGCTGGGCATGGAGGTAGGCCTGAGATACTCTCTCTTTTTTACTTTCTCTCCATGTCTCTGCCCCTCCTCCAGTCCATGTCTCTCCATGTCTCTGCCCCTCCTCCAGTCCATGTCTCTCCATGTCTCTGCCCCTCCTCCAGTCCATGTCTCTGCCCCTCCTCCACTCCATGTCTCTCCATGTCTCTGCCCCTCCTCCAGTCCATGTCTCTCCATGTCTCTGCCCCTCCTCCAGTCCGTGTCTCTCCATGTCTCTGCCCGTGCTTTGCTGGCCTGTACACCTGGAATGCACAGTGACCAACTGTAGGAAAAATAGGCCGCACATCTGCTTGGAGTCCCAGTCACTCCCAACAGGAAGCTGGATCAAAATATTTTCTGGGGACCTAAGAGAGGCAGAGGTGGGGTGCCGAGATGGAGTGAATAAATAATTATAACATCAACTTGCTTTGCATTTTGTTTGGTTTGTGGGTTTGTATTGCCTCAAACCCACTATGTGGCTGAGGTTGACCTTGAAATTCTGTTCCTCCTGCCTCTTCCTCCCAAGTGCTGAGGGCTGCTGACTGTACCCCACACCCAGTTATGCCATTCTGGGGATGGAATACCAGGTTTCATACATGCTGGGCATGTTTTCTATATTCCCAGCACTCCTTATGGTTTTAAGAAAAGAGATAGTGCCATGGTGGTGCGCGCCTTTAATTGCAGCACTCAGGAGACAGAGGCAGGTGGAGCTTTGTGAGTTCGAGGCTAGCCTGGTCTAGGGCAGCCAGGGTTGTTACACAGAGAAACCCTGTTTCAAAAAACAAATAAAAAAACAAACAACCCCCCCCCACACACACACACAAAGAAAGGAAGAGAGAAAGGAAGGAAGAAAGGAAAGAAGGAGCTTGCTATACAGCTGAGGCTAGCCTCGAACTCACTACTGTCTAGCTTCAGCCTCCCAAGTGCTGGGATTGCAGGCATCTTCCAAGATTCTGGGTTATGATGCCAGACTCTCAGTTGCCATGACAACCCTAAGAAGTAAGCTCTCACCCAAGTTTATCACTGAGTTTGATTCTTGCCCAGGGTCCCTTGGGCAAGATGTGTTGGTGGCCTTGGATTTAACCTGAGTGTGGCAGGTTCGCCCAAGGTATCTCTAGACTCCTCATATCTCACTTCCCAGAGACTGAGGTCTAAGGGTCTTCAGTCACCTGACGCAGAGGGGGAGGAGGCCCCTCTCCCCCTACAAGACCCCAGGATGGGGTGGGTGGCAAAGAGGCTCGAAGAACCAACAGGTGGGAGTTTTCAGAGAAGGGCCACAGGGTCTCCCCGGAGTGCACCTCCCCACCAGCCTGGGTGGATCTGGGGGTTTTCCTGCCTCGCTTTCTCCGCCCCCAAAGTTGGGGGTGAGGAGGACCCCGCCCCGGGCGGGGAGGGGGCGGAGCCTGCAGGGTCCCATCTAATGGCAAACATCTGCTGATCCCCTCCCCACACCCGCCCAGCAGCCAGGCCCAGCCCGGCCGGACGCCCGGATGCCTTCCCGCCGCTGAGGGGCCGGGCCCGGCCACCAAAAGCTGCGAAAGGGGGTACTCGGGCAGGGAGAGGGACAGAACCAGAGGAGAGGATCGGAGGGCGAGAGCAGGGAACGGTAAAGGAATGAAGGTGGGCTGGGGAAAGAGAAGCAAGGCTGAGGTCAGGGCTGGGGAGGGGACCCGAGCGCCGGGATCCAGACTGTGGTTTGCAAAGTTTTGGAGCAGATGGTGAGACTTGGTGAGGACCAGCCCAGAGAGAGGAGTCAGCGCGTAGCCTCCGATGGAAGTGGGTTAGAAATCCCCATAGCCCCCCTAGAGTAGCCCGGAACCCACGCCACCCCAGCCACCCCTGGGTCCCACTCGCCTGGCGCGCTCCAGCCTTCGCCGTCCCAGGCGTCCTGCACGCTCCGCCTCGGCCGCCGCAGCCCAGCCTGGCCAGCGCGGTAGCCACGCCCCCAGCAGAAACCCCGCCCCTCCAGCCTCCGGGGCGCCTCTGGAGCGGGGGCTAGGGGCGAAATTGAAGGGTGGTCGTAGGGGTGCACGTCCTAGGTGCTCAGTTGGCCCCTGGCCACCAGCCCTCGGGACAGGGTCCCCCTTCTCCAAGCCTAGTGCCCGCCTTTTGCAGCTGGACGCTGCGGGGGGCGGAGCTGGCTGCAGCCCAGCTCTAGGGAGGGTATGGTGGCGGCGACTGGAGGTCACCCCTCCCCCGTTGGCCGCCTCCGGCTGGAAACCATCCAGCTGCCGCCTGGGTGTACCGTGGCGTGACCGCCGCCCCAAGCTCAGAGATTGCACTGAGGAGTAGTACAACCCACCCCCCACCCCCACCTATCTTCATGAGCTAGGTCTCAGTTTCCCCATCAATAAAATGGGATCGGTCACGTGACCTACCTGATAAGTGTGTTCAAAAATTTCCCATCATACCACTCAGGCTGACACAAGTCACAGGGCGTGGTTTATTGATTTTGTGGGGTTGGGGATGGACCCCAGGCCTCTTGGAAAGCTAGATAATGACCCTGCCACCAAGCTGCATCCCCAGCCCGGAGATAAAGTACTTTTGTTTACACGGAACTTTCTGAAGCCATTCTGGTTGTGGTAGTGCACACCTGTGGTCACATCAAAGACTTGAAGCCCCGGGCCATCAGGTACTCCAGGCCACCTTCTACTACAACGATTCTGGGCTCTGCGAGACTCTTAAAACAAAGGGCACCACCAGATGGGTGGGAAGAAGGGAGGGGAGGGGAAGGAAGAAATTCCAGAAGCCTCTTGGCTTGGGACTTCATGAATATTAGGCCCGGAGCTGGGGAGCCGTCTCAGTGGGTGAAGTATTTGCCTATGAAAGCACCAGGACCTGAGTTCAGATCCCAGCAGCCATGTAAGAGCTGGGCCCAAGAGTTTATCCATAGCCTAATTCTAGAGCTGGCCAGATCTCTAGCTTACTGGCCAGTGAATCTAGCTGGATCACGTGAACTCCAGGTTCAGTGGGAGACATGCCTTTAAAAAAATATAGGACGAAGGAGAGGCTCTCAGGAAAAGGTGTCTGCTGCTGCTAGGCAGTGGTGGCCCGTGCCCAACGCTTAGGAGGCAGAGCAGAGGCAGGACAGCCAGGACTACAGAGAAACCCTGTCTCAAAAGAACAAAACAAAACAAAAAAGTGCTGCTGCCATGCTGGTGAGCTGGGATCCACATGACAGGGGGGGACTGAGTCCTGCAAGGCGCCCTCCGACCCCCACGTGTGCCGTTGCAGATATGCACCCACAAAGACAGACAAAAACTAAAATAAAAATGAGGTGAAGAGAAGCCAAGCATAGCGGCACATTCCTTTAATCCCAGCACTCAGGAGGCGGAGGCAGGTGGATCTCTGTGAATTCAAGGACAGGCCAATGCGACCTATAAATTAAGTTCCAGGCCAACCTGGGCTACGCAGTAAATACAAACAAAATGAAATGTGGAAAAGGACTGAGGGAAATACACATGTATTACACATTTGTGCATGTAAACCCTCATCATGTGCACGCACATGAACACACATGAACACACACAGAACACTCTTTCCCATGGACTTGTTGCATTGTGTGGGTTCTCTTCTTCAACTGAATGTTAGCTCCCCAGGGCAGGGACCGTGTCAATTGTCACCACATCACACAGGTTGCATATAAAACTCATTTTAAATTAAAAACAAACAAATAAAACTTAGGGTCCATCAGTGCAGACATCCAGAGGGATGGAGGGCCCAGCCCCAAGGATACTGTGGTCAGCCCATGGATAAGTGGGCTGGAGGGATTCCAGAAAGGCACAGACAACTGAGCTGTGGGTGCTGGGCTTCTGGGTGTGGCTTTCAGTCCTGTGGGGTCAGAGGTCAGCTTTCCGGAAACTCGATCTGTTCAGTGAGTTCCTGGGGGCAAAAGGCAGGTTAGCTACATTCCTCCACCTCCTCCTCCTGCCATGTTAACCCTTCTAAGAATCTGTCTAGACTCTTGTCCATCTACCCTGATCCAATCCAAGGGTTTTCTTTGAAAATAAATCACATTTACTTCTGTGCCATGTGTGCAGAGGTAGAGGTCAGGTCAGGAGATACTCATCCATTCTTTTCTCCCACCATGTGGCGTCTGGGGAATCAAACTCAGGTGTTCCATCGTGGCTGTAATAACCTGCAGCCCATTAACCATCTTGCTTTCCCAGTGCAGAAGACTCACAAAGTGCTGGAATCTACCAGCAGGGATGGGAATAGTGTCCATTTTATAGGTGTGGGAACTGAGGCTCAGACAGCTAACTGAAGGATGGGGATGTGGTAGGACACTAACTTAGCATGTAAAGTCCTAAGAGTCAGTCTCCACGACAGAAGAGATTGAGAGTAGGAAACACGGTTCTGTAGGTTAAGACACTTGCTACCAAGTCTGTTGACCTGAGTTCAATCCCTGGGACCCACACAGTAGAAGAGAACTGACTGCTGCAATTTGTCCTCTGGATACCCCCCCACACACACACTGTGACACACACACATACATGCCCCATCCACTAAATCAAATGCAATAGCTGAAAAACAGAATGAAGTTACAACTGGGTCCCGGCATGAATTAGCTGTGTATGTGTAAATGTATGGTCATATTCGTGACAGCCCCCAAGATGGGCACCTGAGGCTGGTGGAGCTTGGTGCCAGCAGCTGGGGCAGGCGCTGGGTGAGCAGAGGCTGCAGAGCCTCCCGGAGGCGGCTGTAGTGGCGTTCCAGTTCACGATGGTACTCCTTCTGGTCTGGCCCGATGAGGACCTTGTTCTTTCTCAGTGCATCCTCACACCTGAGGGGTCAGGAGGAGGCTGCTGGGGGCTGGTACTCAAGAGAGAGGAAAAATAGGCGAGGGAGTCCTTAAGGATGTGGGGTGTGGGGACAGACATGCAACGGCCCACACTGGGGCTTATGAATGTAAAGAGGGAGTCAGGCTGGTATAGCAGGCAGTCGGGAAGGAGAGTTATGATAGTCAGCATACTTCTTGCAGAAATCCTTGAAGCAGAGCCGTAGTTTGTTGTGATGTCGGAAGAGTTTGGGATCTTCTGGGATCTCTGCCAAAAATACCTGGGCTACTTCCAAGGGACCCTACTGGGTGAGAAGATTCATGAGGGTCTGATGGCACCTGGAGGCCCAAGGTAGCCAACATCCCCCTTAGAAATGGCAGCCATGCCTGATTCACAGTGGGCCCCACAGAGCCCTGCAGGACCATCTGAAGCATCTTGGCATCTGGAGGGTCCTGCTCAGTGGCGAAGGCCAGCTCACGTGTCTTCTTCTGCATGTCCTCAATGGCTACCTCCACTGGTGTGAGCACCGTCTGTGGGGTAAGCAGGGCATGCATGTGTGGATACACGTGCTTGACTGAGGGTGAACATGCTGGGGCCTGCCATGTCCTATTCCAAGCCGGTCCGAGGTAGGCAGAATTGGGAAGGGGGTCCTAGGCCATGAACAGTGCTGGGGACTTGTGCTTCCCTGGGTGGGGCTTCAGTCTGGTTCACATGTCTGCCCTCGAGTCTGGGGATTCTAAGGTTGAGTCTTTCCAGGCCTGGTGGTAGATGCTTGCATCTGAGGTCCTTATGTAGGTCCAAACCCTAACTCTTTCCCTGAATCCAGGGTCCCCGAAAAGCACTGTGGGCTTCCTCTACCTTCTCCTCCCTGGACCGTGAGTCCCGGAATATCTACTCTTCTTGGGTCTGAAGCCTCCCCATCATCCCTTCCCAGGGCTGGGGTCCTACCTCCTCACGGTGGCACACGCGGATACGTGTCTTGATATAGGGAAAGGCATGCTCCGTGCTCAGTAGGGTCTTGCGTTTGTGCTGCTCTGCCAGCTCCCCATGCGCGCGCCCATCTGGTGTGAACGGGGTGCAGAAGAGGAAGGAACGCAGGCCGTAGTTGCGGTCGAAGTAGGTCACCCTGTCCTTGAGCTCATAAGTGTCAAAGTGTGGCTCCACGTAGGTTATCTGGATGTAGGCCTGGGACACAGGGTCCCTGGTTGAGAGCAGTCTGGGGTCCACCCGGCACCACCATACCAGCCAGAGGCCCTAGTCCTCTAGGCTTGAAGGCTTTGACACCAAAGCCTAGATCTCTCTGATTCCAGATGCACAGGAATTCTCCAAGAGACAGGACTTGCCCCTAGCCCCGCAAACAGTATTTGCAAAGTCCTTTAATACAGGATCTTGGGGAGATGGTCAGAGGACTCACCTTCTGTGGATCCAGCTTGGACTTGTCCACTGGGTTAGAATCTTTGATGATCTCTACCACATCATCCCCGAACCTCTCCGTATAGAACTCCTAGAGACACGGGGTTGACTCGGGGGTGGGCCCCCCTGGTGCAGCCCCTACTATAACCCACATGGCCTGTCCCCCTCCCCCAGTGCCAGGACGTGCCTCCAGTCGGTGTGAGATCTCTGCCAGCTTTGTGATTGATGGCTCCTTGTACACAAACTCTTGTTCATCCAGGTCACCGAATCGTGCACCATAGAAGCCCACTCGGAAATACGTCCCAAATACACGCTGGGCTGAAGGAAGCCGTGTGTTGGTACAGAGGTTCCTCTGCAGGCACCTCCACCGCAGACACACTCAGGACAGATGGGGTGGGGAACCCCAAGACTCTAAGGAGCCTGTCTGAGGACCTCAGAAACAGTGAGATATGCCAGGGGACCCAGCTAACCATCATTTTGTGTGTACATGTGTGGTGATGACTGAGTCCAGAGCCACCCACATGCTAGATAAATGCTTCATGGCTGAACCATACCCCCCAGCTCCCCAATGGAAGATTCTAGGTGGGGGGGGCCTCTATGGTTGAGCTAAGCCCTAAGAATTTTCTTTTTAAAATTTATTTATTTACTTGACGCAATGCCTCTCTCTATATATATAACCCTGGCTGACCTGAAACTCACTCTGCAGACCAGGCTGGCCTTAAATTCAG
>PVIH01002022.1:56206-94108 GCA_004025045.1 Sigmodon hispidus
TTTATTTTATGTACAGTGGTGTTTTGCCCTAAAGCTAGAGTTACAGACAGTTGTGAGCTGCCGTGTGGGTGCTGGGAATTGAACCCGGGTCCTCTGGAAGAGCACTCAGTGCTCCTCTTAACCACTGAGCCATCTCTCCAGCTTCCCCCCTCTTTTTTTTTTTTTTTTTTTTTTTTTACTTTTGAGACAGTCTTAATAAGTCGCCCAAGCTACTCCTGACCTGTCTACCCCATCTCAGTCTCCTGAGCAGGCTTCCTTGTCTTTTGTTCCAAGGCTTCTGTCAACTTTCATGTCTAACGTAACCTGGAGTCTGTTTTCTCCATCAGCTCATCACTTACGTTCCAATACCAAATTAGGGCTGTGTTGCTCACAACTATACCTCAATAGCCATGGGACCCAGGCCCTGCAGATGCCCTAGTGACTGAGTGACTAAAAAACACTCTGGGTTGCCTCCTACCCTGGGATGGTGGGCTCTAGTTCTAGGACATTCTTTTCTGTGTCCTTAGTCCTAAATGTGGAAGGAAGACCTTTTCACCCCAAGAAACCATCCCCCAACTCATGCAAGAGGAGATGGGGCCATGCTAAATTCACTCACCAAGGCCGATCCAGACAGGGTGGGGCAGACATGGTAAGGCCAGAAGCAGGGATTGGGGGGGAGTGGACAGAGAGATAGACATTTGAGAGATCAGAGGTCAGAGTTACCCCCTCCCAGGACCCTGGTTATACCACCTTATAAGAATCATTCTATGGGAGGACGGGGGATCGAAGACGCAGGGAAGGCGGGGCCTACCCACCCCACTGGCCTCCACCCAGCCTGCTAGGGCACTGGGTTCCTGCCATCTTTGGCCAGAAAATTCTCCCTCAACCGAGAGATGCCTAAAAATAGAATGGAGGACGGATTGGGGTGGAGAGCATGAATCCATAACAAGAGATGAGGAGCAATGGCCCTAGGCCCTGGGAGCTGAGGGGACTGGAATAGAGAGAGTGAGGGAAGCCTAAGACAGAGGGGTAGAGGAAAGGGATGAGTCGGAGGGGGGGGTCCTCTTCCCCACCCCACCCTTGGTGGTTGGTGGTGCTACCCAAGGGAGGGGTGTCTCTGGAGACGTCCCAGCTGGGTGACTCACAGGCTGCCCTTGAGATTGGGAGGAGGCCTTTGGGGGTGAGGGGGGAGTAAGTAGGGTCTGTGCGTCACCACCCACTGAGCCCAGCCTCTGTGAAGGGCTGCCATGCTGTTCTGCCGCCCCCTAGTGTTCGCTGACCGATGGTCACCAGGGATCATGGGGCCCCTCATCGACTCACCTCCCAGCCAGAGCTCTGTGGGAAAAGAGGAGGCAAGATTAGCAGAGCCCAGGGTCAAGGCGGGGTACCCAGAGTCCCAGAGTAAAGAAAACGAGGAGGCCTCGAGCCAGGCCTGGCAAGAGGTCTAAGAGGGTCTAGGGTCAAGCCTGTCAGGGAGAGAGCCTTGGGCCCACCTGGTGCATTATCTTGGTGAAGGCCTCCTGAAGTTTTCCATGCACTGCAGCCAATTTCTTGTAGTCTCTGTGGGCTTCAAGGATGGGGATGAGGTTTTTGTAGACTTCATTCACCGCTTCATACAAACCACCCTGGAGAATAGAAGTGTGATAAGTACTCCCAAGATCCTCTTTGCCCCCTCCCCCCATCACTACCGAGGCAACTGCTACCCCAGAAAGGGAACGCCTTCCCACTTGGACCCCTCCACTATGGTGCCCACATCTTCTCACAAACATTTACCAAGGCCTATAGGTATCTACACTGGCTCCTTGTAGGGAAGGGAGGGTGTTTTGCTGTATAGCACTGTGGATGAAGCCCAGGGCTCTGAATGAGCTAGGCAAACACTTGCTCTGCCACTGAGATACACTGCCCTGAATAGTTTTCTTTAAAAAGTAAAAATAAAATATAGAGCCAGGCAGTGGTGGCACACGGTTTTAAGGTCAGCACTCCAGAGGCAGAGGCAGGCTGATCTCTGTGAGTTCAAGTCTAGTCCACAGAGCAAGTTCCAGGACAGCCAGGGCTACACAGAGAAATCCTATCTTAAAAACAAAACAACAACAAAAGAAACAAATCAGGATCTGAGAAATGGCTCAGTGTTAAGATCACTCACTGACTGCTCTTCCAGAGGACCTGGGTTCAGTTCCCAGCACCCACATGGCAGCTCAAACTGTCTGTAACTCCAGTCCCAGGAGATCTGACACCCTTTTCTGAGCTCCATAGGTACTAGGCACACAGACAGTGCCCACACATATATTCAGGAAAATACTCATACACACTGTCTTACATACTTTCTCTCTCTGGAGCTAAGGACTGAACCCCGGCCCTTGTGCTTGCCCCCAGCCCCAATATTTTTTTTTTTTTAATTAAAAAAATTTCGAGTCCAACACCTTAACCACTTAGCCACTACAGCTCACTCACTGGATGGAGAGATGGCTCCCAGGTTAAGAGCAGTGTCTGCTCTTCGAGAGGACCTGGGTCCAATTCTTGGCACCCATGTGGCAGCTCACAACTGTCTGTAACTCCAAGATCTGATACCCTTACACAGACATACATACAGGTCATGGTGTTCCGCCAAAGCAATAGAAACCCAAACTAAGACATGGGTCTCACTGTGTAGTCCTAGCTGGCCTAGAGCTCCTTATGTAGACCAGATGGCTGGCCTTGTACTCACAGAAACCGATTTTCTTTTGTCCTGAGTGCTGGTATTAAAGGTATAAGCCACCACAACCAGCTGATTTATTCCAGTATGTATATGTGTGGGTGCCATCTGTTGGTATGTACACATAAGAAGAAGAAGCCAGAAGCCTTGGACCTAGAGGTCCAGGCAGCTGTGAGCTGCCTACCATGGTGCTGAGAACTGAATGAACTCCAGGTCCCTGCAACAGCAGCATAGACCGAGCCACTCTCCAGCCCTACCTGACTTTTTGTTAAGATGCAGTTTTGGGGGGCTGGAGAGATGGCTCAGCGGTTAAGAGCACTGTCTGCTCTTCCAGAGGACCCGGGTTCGATTCCCAGCACCCACATGGCAGCTAACAACTGTCTGTAGTTCCAGTTCCAGGCAAACATCAAGATAAATAAATAAAGTTTAAAAAAAAAAAGAAAAAAAAAGATGCAGTTTTGGGGGATCTGAATTTAAGTCCTCATGAGGGAGTGATAAACATTTTACCATCTGAGCCATGAGCCAGAAACTGTTCCTGCCCCACACACTGAGGGAGACAGGGGGCTCCCAAGACCATCCTGTCAACATCAGCCCACCTGACTCCATACCATAGGCCTCCAGGCCCAACTGCCTCCCTGCAAGTGGGAAGAAGCTCTTGCTCCCCACCAGCTAGAGTCCTTTAGTTAGGGTCTGCCATGCTCAGCCTCCTCCCTGATGGTCTCTTTGAAGATGCCAGCCAAGTGGTGCCAATGACACAGAAGAAAAAAGCCTGCTCAGGGGCAGGCCTGGTAGCAATGCTTTGACCCAAGCATTCTGGAGGCAGAGGCAGTTGAATCTCTGTGAGTTTGATGCCAGCCTGGTCTACATAGTAAGTTCCAGGCTGGCAAGGGCTACATAATGAGATCCTGTCTTAATAAATAAATATCCCTTTAACGTGGCTGGGTCATGTCTCCTTAGAGAGCTGACAGAACCCCTCAGTGAGGGCCTGGGGGCATGGCACAATGATAGAGCCGCTGCCTAGAATCCCCCCAGTGAGGAACTTGGGGTGTGGCTCAAGGGTAGAGTACCCTTCTAGCATCTGCAAGACTGGGGTCAGCTCCAGTACTACATACATACAAATCATATCTCCAGAGGAAACCCAGTTTAGGGCTAGGCACTGTGATGCACATCTAAAATCCCAGTACTGGGGAGGCAGAGGCAGATAGATCACTGTGAGTTCAAGCCAGCATGGTCTCCATGTATAGTTCCATAGTAATTAAGACTACAGAGAACCTGTGTGGTGGTTTGAATAATGGCCCCATAGACATATATAGTTAATGTTTGGTCATTAGTTGGTGGAACTATTCTGGAAGGATTAGGCCTTGTTGGAGGAGGCGTGTCTCTGGGGGTGGGTTTTAGGGTTTCAAAAGTCCATGGTATTCCCAATGTCTCTCTCTGCCTTCAACTTGTGGATAAGATCTAAGTTCTCAGCTACTGGTCCATGCATGTCTGTCTGTCTGTCTGCTGCTGCTACGGTTCCTGTCATGACGCCATGAACTCACCCTCTGAAACTGTAAGCAAGCCCCCAATTAAATGCTTTCTTCTATAAGCTGCCTTGCCATGGTGTCTCTTCACAGCAACAGAGCACTGACTAAGAAACCCTGTTTGAATAACTAAAAGAAAACCAGACTTAACTTTCATTTTCCAATGAGGACAAAACAAAACAGAAACTAAAACCTCCCAAAATTCTATGTCAAATAACACTGTATAACCCCACAGGGACAGGGGAGCAGATCCTGTACTGAGAGTCTCCAGAGCCCAAACAGCAGGCAGGTGAGCCTCTCTTCAACTGTGGACACTGAGATTCGTAAGCACCTAGGGCTGTGATGCATGAATGCCAAAACCACCCTGGCAGTGCAGGTGGAGATTAAGGAATTCAAGGCCAGCCCAGAGTATCTTAAAAACAATAAAAACCCCAAAACGGGGGCTAGGGAGCCAGTTCCATAGGCTAAGAAGCATAATTGCTGCAAAACTGTGAGGGCCTGAGTGTGGATAGCTGGAGCCCATGTAACGCTATACAGTCTGTAATCCCTAAACAAGGTGAGAAGGAACAGGAGAATTCCTGGAAATTTTCTGCCATATGAAACAGCCAAGAGACCTTGTCTCAAACTAGGTAAGTAAGGGCCAACACAAGATGCTGTCTCTTGACCTCCACAGGTGTACAGTGGAACATGCATGTCCACACACACATAAGAACCTATCACACACACACCATACACTCGTGTGTGCACAGAAACCAAAACACACAAACACATCTGTACTTCTAGCACTTCAGAGGCACGTTTGAGTCAGCAGGAGCTACAAGTTTGAGGCCTGCCTGGTCTACATAAAAGTTCCAGGCCAATTTGAGTTACACACTGAGATACTGTCACAAATAACAACAACAGCCACAAAAACACAAATTTTGTCAACGTGACCTAACCCTAACCCTAACCCTAAATCAGTTAGGACAGTGGGTAACGGCGCCTCCCACTAAGCCTCCTGACTGAGTCCAATCCCTAGAATTCACATAGTGGAAGGAGAGAAAGAATTCCTGCAAACCAACCTCTGACCACACATCACACATGCATGTGTGCCAGCGAATGATATAATAAATGTAATTTAAAAAGGGAGGCACTGAGGATGTAGTTCAGTTTGTAGAGAGCTTTGGCAGCATGTGTGAAAACCTGGGTCCATCCTACCACTACACCAAAGAGGAGGAAGAGGAGGAGGAGGATCCCAGGAAGGAGGAAGGAGGAACTGATTTTCCTCTTTGGCTTTTTTAGATTGAGAGACTAAGCAGTAGTCTTTTCTGGACAGTCCTGCAGTGGGGTCTGTGATGTTGCAAGTGCGCTAAAGCCTACAAGAGTATGTATGTAACCCAGATTGATCGGCCATGAACTCTGAACTGTGGGGATAATGTTGTATCTGTCAATGGAGCTTCATCGATTGACAATGGGGGAGGCTGTGCACTTTGGGGAGAGGATATGCATGCAAACCAGGCCTGCAGGCCCTGTGGTCTGCTGGTGGAGGCATAAGGGCCAAGAGTTCAAGGCCATCCTCCACTAAATAGAGGATTGGAGGAATGCTTGTGCTATGTGAGCCTTTCTCTCAAAAATGGAAAGGGGGAAAAATGTAAGAAAGGAATATACTCAAAATACACAAACAGCCTTATGTAAACCTTTAAAAGACTTAAAAAGCAGCCCTTCTGAATAAGTATAGTCTATACTTTCTACTCAGCTTAACTTTGAACTGAAAAATGCTAAAATAAAATAAAATAAACATCATTAGCTGAGTATGGTGGTGTGTGCCTGTGATACCCCCACGGGAACAAGATTGGGATTCCCACAGACTATTCACAGGGTGATGTGGCTCAGTGGGTAAAGAAAGGTGTTTGCCTCCAAGATTAATGACTGATTTTGATTCCTGGAACCCACATGGTGAGGGGGGGAACCGATTCCTGCACGTAGTCCTTGACCTTCAGTGATCCAGGGCACGGTAACTATCCCACCCACACATTAAAAAAATAAAGCAATATTTAATCTAATGGAAAAGAAAATAAGTGTGTGCATCTATCCTGGGGATAGTCCTATCATCAAACATTCCATGCTACTAGGACGTGCCCCACCACTAAGTGATATCCTGTCCCCAGATCTTTACAGGGAAAAAGCTGTAGTGCTGTGTGCAGGCCTGTGGAAAGGGCCAGTGTGTTGAGTGTCCACGGAGGCTTTCCCAGGTGAGGGTGCTGGGAGACCTTGGTGGGACTCAGGACTGACAGCTGGGATCTGCATAAAGCAGGAGCGTCTCAGACTTCATCAGGAAAGGGTTCTTCCAGGCCCTGTTTAAATGCATGGCTGCTGTGGCTTGGCTTGAGTGAGGGCCCAGACTTGCTTTGCTACTTTTTGTTTGTGCTAGAGATGGAGCCCAGGGTCTCGTGCACTCTAGGTCAGGGCTCTGCCACTACGCTGCACCATGAGCTCTTTGTTCTTTTTGTTTCAGACAGGGTCTCATGTAGCCCAGGCTAGCCTCAAACTCACTACCCAGTCTCAGGATGACCTGAACCCCCTAATCCTTCCTCCACCTCCCAAGTTGAGGGTGACAGATGTACAGCATCTCCCCCAGGTGGGACTCAGCCTCACAGGACTATCCTGGCGCTCCACTGGGCTGACCCCCAGTTCCTGTCTTAACTGGCTTTATTTTCACCCGAGCTGGGTAACACAGCATACCAGAAAACAGAGTAGCTTCCCAGAAAGGCCCAAGCAAAGGAGGCTGGCATCACAGCTGGAAGAAGGCTGCAAGAGGCAAGCAGGAACAAAATCCTTTCTCCTTTTATGTACACTGGAAAGTTCTAGAACTAATAAAATTGTAAATGCAGGCCTATGTGAGAGGCTTCGTGAAGAGAAAGGTGGGTAGCAGGTTCTGAGGAACCAATTCTCTGCTTGTTTCTCATTTTGAAACAGGGTCCTATGGGCCCAGGCTGCCCTTGAACTTCTGACCCTGCCTCTGTCCTCTGCAGTCATGAGAGGTGTGCACCACCATGCCAGGGCTATGAAGTTCCAGGGATGGGACCCAGGACTTCAAGTTGGCTAGACCAGCACTCTGTCAACTGAGCCTTTGTTGGGATTATGCGTCTCATCTGTGAAGGACAGAGGTAGGTACTAGGTGTCTTCCTTGTTGCTCTCCATCTTATTTTCTGAAACAGGATGTCTCATGAGCTTGCCATTTGAGGTAGACTAGCTGACCAGCAAGCCCTCAGAATCCTCAGACTCTGGATCCCAGCTTTGGCGTTATAGGCTTTTCCAGTCATGTCTGGCTTTTTACTGGAGATCCAAACTCACACTTGAGCCATCTCCTAGCCCCACATTCTCAAGGTGACCACAGGTTAATGATTTCTGTCTGTCCCCCTAGACCACACCTCCTAGGCCCCACCCACCCACGCCAGGCACGTACTCTACCGTGCCATTGAACTAAAGCCTCAGAGTTTTGTTTTTGTTTGTATTTCTTTCCCCTCTGTCCTTCTACGCATGGACTTCTATAACCCAGAGTGGCCTAGAACTTGCTATGTAATAGAGGATGGCCTTGAACTCCTGATCCTCCAGCCTCTACCCATTGAGTGCTGGGATCATGGGTGTGCATCATCGTGCTTGGCTTATGGGATGCTGGGGGATGGAACCCAGAGCTTTGTGCATGCTAGAGCCTCAGCCCCAATTTCATTTGTTTAGGGGAATGGCTCTGTAATCCATGCTGGCCTCAGGCTCCAATCCCACTGCCTCTGTGTCCCCAAGCTGGGCTCACGGGCATGCAGCACCGTGCCTGCTTCCGATTCCCCACCTAAATCCCTGGCCTAGCGGGCTGCCAACACCATTGTCCTAGGTCTCACCATGGTGAAGTAGGCGGCCGCCTGCTCCAGCAGCCCCACCAGCCCCAGTTCTGTGAAGTTCTTCCCGGAGCAGAAGCCCTCCTCATCTGGAGACAGGATGTCATCAGAGATGGCAGATTCCTCCAGCACGTTGGATGAGACATTCTGGGGAGGGCAGAGGTGGCATCAGACTCGGTGCCCACCCCAGTGAGCCTTGCTCCACCTCTCAGTTAGTCACCCTGTCCTTACCTGGAAGGACACACAGCCCACAGGCAGGTGGCGACTGTCCTCAAGGAGGGCCAGGTATTCGGCCACCAGGGCAGCTGCGTGCACCATGCACTGGGCGGCCTCCGCATGGTTGCCCAGCTCTGCGTGCTTGCTAGCCATGTTCTGCAGCCATGTCAGCCTCAGGTCAGGAGAGCCTTGGTACCCCCGGGCTATCCTAGGGGTCAGGGGTCAGGGGGCATGAGCACCTACCTCTGCTTGTCCGGTCTCAGGTGCACACAGTCACCTGGATGTCCTTTAGGCATCTCCTTACTGCTCAGCACGGTCCTGCCCCTCACACCCAGCCTTCCTTGTCTGTTCTTTTACTCATCCTCACAGCCCTTTCTAACCCACTTTTCTTTTGTTCCTTTTTTAGTATTTGAGACACAGTCTCATGTAGCCCAGGATGGCCTGGAATGTGCTATGTAGCTGAGGCTATGAACTTCTGATCCTCCTGCCTCTTGAGTCTTGGGATTAAGGTGCAAAACACCAAGCCCAGTTTATGAGGTGCTGGCAATGAAGCAAGTGTCTTTATCTTTTTTTTTTTTTTTTTTGAGACGGGCTCATGTAGCCCAGGCTGGCCACCTGCACTGGCTAGTCCTTTCTTTTCTTTTAATAATTTGTGTATTTTATGTGTACTGGTGTTTTGCCCACATGTGTGTCTGTGTCAGGGTGTCAGATCAGATTTTGGAGTCACAGACAGCTGTGAGCTGCCACCATGTGGGTGCTGGGAATTGAACCCGGGTCCTCTGGAAGAGCAGCCAGTGCTCTCAACTGCTGAGCCATCTCTCCAGCCCTCTAGTTAGGTCCTTTTGTCAACCTGGCATGAGCTAGAGTCTCCATCAGATTGGCCTACAGGCAAGCCTGGGGAGTGTTGTCCTAATTAATGACTGATGGTCCAGCCCACTGTGGGTGGCGAAGCCCTTGGCAGGTGGTCCTGCAATGTATAGGAAAGCTGCCTGAGCTAGTCATGGAGAGCGAGCCAGTGAGCAGCATCCTCCGTAGCCCCTGTGTGGTTCGTGCCCCAGCTTCTCAGTGACAATGTGATTGGAACATAAAAGCCAAATAAACCCCTTTCTCCCCAAATTGCTTTTGGTCGCGGTGTTTATTACAGCAATAGACAGCAAACCAGAACACCACCCCAAGCTCCCTGTGTGGCCAACAACGACCTTAAACCCCCGTTCTCCAGCTTCCCCGCTCCCAAGCCAGTATTACCACAACACACAGTGCAAGTGGTGCCGGAGACGGAACCCAGGGCCTCATGCATGCTACCAAATGAGTCCTTTCGGGGCCACGGCTTGTCTTTCTTCACTTTTACTTATTGTGGGGCCTGGCTTTCGCCTCTCGTCACCTGACTTCCTCCCTACAAGGTGAGCGGCTTCACCTGCCACACGCTCCCCTCACAGGCCTAAGCTACGGGGCCAGCGAACCACAGAACAGTCTCCAGAACTACTTACTAGGTAAAACAAACCTTCTTCTCGCACGTTTACCTCTGTGTGTAACACGTGTGAAGGAGGGAACGCGTGTGCTGTGTGGTGCATATGTGGAGGTCTGAGGACACCCTGAGGAACTGCCCTCTCCTCCCACCATGTGGGCCCTCCTGAACTCAGTCACCAGCCTTGCTGGCCCAACCTTTTCTCCTCACAAGTTGACTGTCTAAGGTGTGTGCTCCACTACTGGAAAGTTGACAGACACATGTATGTGTATGTCTGTCCCCCTGTCCTGTCCCGTCCTGTGCTGTGACCTTCGCCCTTCCGCAGCATGCTCCCCCCGCCTGACGCTGGCCCTCACCTGTACATGAGGTCCATGAGCATCTCGGGGTCCTCCTGGTGCTCCTTCATCTTCACCGTGTCTGTCAGGATCATGTGCAGGTTAAACATGAGGTCCTGAACCTGGAGCACATGAACGAATGTCCAGGGCTCAGCAAAGGCCAGAGAGCAGGCCTGGAGGATGGCTCAGTGGCTATCGCGCTCACCATGCAAGCGTGAGGACCGGAGTTGGATCTCCAGCACCCATGAAAAATGCCAAGTGAGCTGAGGCTTGACTATAGCCCATGTGTTGGGGAAGCAGGGGTGGGGACAGGTTGATAACCTGCCTGTCTAACTGAATCAGTGAGACACTGCCTCTAAAAATAAGATGCAACTGTGCACGGTGGTCATGCCTTTAACTCGAGCACTCGGGAGGCAGAGAAGTGCTGTGAATTTGAGGCTAGCCTGGTCAATATAGCAAGGGTTAGGACAGCAGAGGTACACAGTGGAATCTATGGGAAAACCTACCACAACACAATAAGGGAGAGACTAAGGAAGATTGCTCCTTGTTGACCTCTGGCCTCCACATGCATGTGCACACAGGTATACATACATGCACACTCACATACACACACGGTGTGTGTGTGGTAACAGCAGGGCAGGCTGGGTGTGCACACAGGTACACACACACACCCATGGTCCACTGCCACAAGTCAGAAGTCATCCTGGCTACATAATAAGTTCCGGGTCAGCCTAGGCAAAGGCTGAGACATCAAAAAGAACACAAAGAGTTTGGAGTGGTGAAGCACACCAGTTACCTCAGAACATGGGAGGCAGAGGGAGAGCTGGGGGTTCAAGGCCAACCTCAACTACATAATGAGCTCTAGGCCTCCTTGACTGGGGGGGGGGAAGGAGAAAACAGCTCACAAACAAGGCAAGAGCTTGTCTTGGTGGATCATGCATACAATCCCAGCACCCAGGAAGCAGAGGCAAGAGGATTGCTGTGAGTCTGAGGCCAGCCTGGGATATAGAGTGAGACCCTATCTCATTAAACCAAAGTTCAAATATAAATAAACAAATCAAAAGACACAGGGCAAACCCAACGTTGTCCACAGTGGGAGGAGGGGACCCAGGTGTCACCTGCTCGGCGAAGGTGCTGTCCCTGAGCATTATGTCCTCCTCCGCGTAGGTCAGGATGGTTTTGAGGGACCTTCTCAAGTGCTCCTCACTGAAGTTCTGAGCTGTCCCCACAAGGGATGAGAGGGACATGGTCACCAGCATCTTCACACGGGCAAAGTTCTGACGGAACAGGGAGGCAGTGTTACAGAGTCTCGGAGGCCCAGCTCCTCACACCAAGGTCCCTTAAACTTGCTGACCTGTCAGTGGCTGTATCTGTGCTTACCACCCCCACCTAACCATCCACCTCACACTTGCTCTACCCTCACCCCTCTTCCTGGCCTGACACTGGGTGATGCTTGCTGATCCAAGCCTACTCCCCCACTCCCATACATGGCCAATCTCGAAATTCTGGCGCATGAGCAGGTAGAGGGAGGCGCTGGCATGCGTGCGGATGGTGCTGATGCGGCTGCCACAGTGTCGAAGAAGCCTCAGGCAGAGGTCGGCACAAAGCTCCATATCTTCCTCGAAAAGCAGCTCCGGGAACTGCCCTCAGGACCAAGAGAGATGCTGTTCAGTGTACTCTGATTTGGGCCAATGACAAGATTTGGGTCTTTGTTTTGACCCTGTCAAGTGACTTGGCCATTTTGACCTAAGTTCCTTTTATAAAATTTTATTATTTTATTTTATTTTTTCCAAGATAGGGTTTCTCTGTATAGCCCTGGATGTCCAGGAACTCACTCTGTAGACCAGGCTGGCCTCGAACTCACAGAAATCCATCTGTCTCTGCCCCCCCCCCCCCCCCCCCGAGTGCTGGGATTAAAGGTGTGCACCACTGACTGGCTGTTTTTATTTTTTGAGACAGGTTCTTTTATGTATCTTAGACTGTATTCCCTGTAGGGCCAAGACCGTCCTTGAACTCCTGATTTCTTGTATCTAACTCCCAAAGCTGGATCAACAGATATGTATAACTCCGACTCTGACCAACAGATTTACATTTCTGGAACATTTCTGGGGGAAGAGTTGTTCTTATTTTGCAACAGTGTATTAGGCAGTCTGGGATGGCCTTGAACTTGCTATGTAGCCAAAGATGACCTGAAACTTGTGATCCTCCTGCCTCCACTTCCCACGTGCTGGGATGAGGATGATGGTCACTACACCAGGCTAAGTCCTTGGGTCAGAAATGCAGATGTGGTGTCCGTCTCATGAAATTTCCCCGCACACAGTAGGTGTTCAATCCTTGAGCTATTATTCTCCCTGTGAATCATGGCTGCTGTTTGGGAGCGCTCACCTTGGAAACCAGAGCTCGCTGGGTGGCAAGGCCGTGCTGCAGGAAGAGGGCACTCTGGGCGCTCCCCAGACTGAACAGAAGGACTTTGAGGACAGCACTCAGGATGCTCTCACGGGCCTCTGACAGCATCACCGTCTTCAGAGAGGAGTGTGAGAAATCCACAGGTTAAGAGACAAGGGTGAGGATGGAGTCCAAGGAGCTGAGGGATTATGGGGTCACCATGAAGGAGTGAGAGGTCATGACAGCCACTGGATCAAGTTCACACCTGTACAATGATCTCCAGCATGTCCAGAACCACTAGGCTCGCCTCTGTAGCCAGATTCCCATCCACCAGGGCTTCATGTTCCATTTCATCCTTGGTCCTGGAGGGCGGGCGGGGGAGACCTTGTGAAGTCACTTGGAGTCAGACCCTGTGACAGAGCAGAGCCCTCTCGCTCCCTTGACTGTTCTTAGAGGAAGCAGCTCCCTAGAAATTGGTCTAAACTACACGTGATGATCTGAGGATATTCCCAAAGGTTCTTGTGTTGGAAGGCTGGTCTTTGGCTTGAAGTAGGTAAGCGATGGAGAGCAGAGGTGTGTGGCTCAGTGGTAGAGCCCCTGCCTAGAATCCCCCAGTGAGGGGCTGGGGTGTGTCTCAGGGGTAGAGCCCCTGCCTAGAATCTCCCAGTGAGGGGCTGGGGTGTGGGTCAGGGGTAGAGCCCTGCCTAGAATCCCCCAGTGAGGGGCTGGGGCGTGGCTCAGGGGTAGAGCCCCTGCTTAGAATCCCCCAGTGAGGGGCTGGGGTGTGGCTCAGGGGTAGAGCCCCTGCCTAGAATCCCCCAGTGAGGGGCTGGAGTGTGGCTCAGGGGTAGAGCCCCTGCCTAGAATCCCCCAGTGAGGGGCTGGAGTGTGGCTCAGGGGTAAAGCCCTGCCTAGAATCCCCCAGTGAGGGGCTGGAGTGTGGCTCAGGGGTAAAGCCCTGTCTAGAATCCCCCAGTGAGGGGCTGGGGTGTGGCTCAGGGGTAGAGCCTCGCCTAGAATCCCCCAGTGAGGGGCTGGGGTATGGCTCAGGGGTAGAACCCCTGCCTAGAATCCCCCAGTGAGGGGCTGGGGTGTGGCTCAGGGGTAGAGCCCCTCCTAACATTGGTAGGATCTAGGGTCTGATCCCTATACCCACTTAAAGAGATAAAAAGAGGAGGTAGAGACTAGTCAGCTTTTGGTTACTGTGAGTGTGTCCTAAGAAGGGATTAAGGTAGGTCTCCAGAACAACTTTTTGTTTTTAGATAGGGTTTCACTGTGTAGCTCTGTATGGCCTGGAAGTCAGTATTTACCCTGGGACCACAGGCCCACCCCACCCCACCATAGCCTAGGAGAAAGCTCGCATGTTCTAAAGTGGCCTGCCTCAGGCAGCTTATCGTGGTAATGAGAAACACTCATCTTCCAACCTACTTGTCCACACGGTCTGAGGTCTGTCTCCAGTGTGTGACACTCTTACGCCAGCGAACATTCTCTTGGTTTCCAAATGGACTTCTCTCTGCCATGAATGAATGTATGTTCATAGACACATGGAGAAAGACATACATAAGCATAGGGAAACATACACCCAAGAAGACAGCTATGTAGTGTTAAGCAAAACTTGCCCAGCAGACACTACCATTAGACCCAAATGGGCTGTGAGGGCAGACGGAATCACATGTATTCATGCAGAGAGCAATGATATATGAGCTCCTCATTTCCTGCCTCCGTCACACCAGTTCTCCACAGCCATCTCACCCCTACTCCGCCGCACCATCTCCTGCCGTGCTCCGATGGTGCCCAGGATGGCCTCCTCCAGCCGGGCTTTCATGTCCAGTGACTTCTTGAATGTGAGGCTGTTGATTCTCTCAAATGCTTTTTTCCCCTGGGAAATCGAAGAAGTGGGGTGTGAGGTGTCATGTGTTCCTTCTGCTAAGACCTGAGGTGGCCTAGTGCTTCAGTCCAGGGCAACTCCAATCTCTAGGGCTCTTTGCCAGAAGATACAGCTCAGCCTTCCTCTCCAAATTCTCCCCTCCCCCCACCCTCCTTACCACACTTCCTCCAGCACCTACAAACTAGAAACTATGCTACCAGACTCCCTTGCAGCTTCCACCTTCTCTCCCTCCTTCCCTCTCTCTTTCTCATTTTAAGACAGCGCCTCATGTAGTCAGGCTGGTCTTCAACTCTCTATGTGGCCAAGAATGAGCTTGACTTTCTGAATCTGCCCCTTTCCCCGAGTTCTTGGATGGCAGGCTCATGCGGCCTCCCCTCCTCCTCCACTCTGCTCATGCTCTTTCCCGGGGACAGGTGAACCTTACACCTGCTGGCCAAGCACTCTGTGACTGGCCACATCCCAGTGCCATACTCTATTCATGGAGTCGTGCGTCTCTGTACTCCATCCAAAGCTGAGGACAGGCACGTCCACACTTCATCCTTAGTTCATAGAAGTCAGGTACAGTCTGCCCCTTCCCACCCAGCTCCTGCTGCAGGGGGCTCTGAGTGTGTGCTGAGCTCACGCCCATCTCAGCCCCCCCACCCCTTCACACCTTGTACTCAAAGGCAGCCAGACAGAGGTAGAGTAGGTCAAGGAGGCGTCCTAGCTGGGGCAGGGTCAGGTCAGCAGTCCAGCGCTGCAGAAGGGATGCCTCTGCATTTTTCAAGACCCACAGCACACACACCAGCAAGGTCCGGCTGGATTCAGCTGAAAGGGGACAGCCTGAGCGAGCTGCCTGGGTGCAGAAAGGAGAGAATCGATTTCATGATCCTTATACAAGGTGATGTGTAGCCAACTGTATCTCATAACATGATAGTCTTTTGTTTTGTTTGAGACACGGGCTGGTGTTAAACTCACAACATAGTTTGAAGATGATTAACTTTGCTGGTCCTGCTTCTACCTCCCTTGTGCTTAGATCACAGGCACTCACCACTACATGCGGCTGAGGTGGGTGGCTCTGGGGCTGTGTGCATGCCAGGCAAGCACTCCACCAACCAGCAACATGAGCCTCAGACTTACTGTTGCGGGTCCCTGGGAAATGCTGGTGCGAGAGCCAGGAGCCAGAGGTCCCCCAGCAATGGCCATGGCCACAGATGGGTTGATGGTGCCTCCAATGTCCCCTTCACCTTCTGTGTCTGAGTCCAGCATGGAAGCCAGTCTTGACCGCTGCCCTGAACTTTCTAGAAGCAGAAGAGGAGATGAAAAAAAAACGAGGCATTGGTAAGCACCTTGCTTCAGTCAGTAGTGACACACACCTTTAATTCCAGTACTCAAAGAGGCAGAGGCAGAGGCAGGCGGATCCCTGAGTTTGAGGTCAGCCTGGTCTACAGAGTGAGTTTCAGGACAGCCAGGACTACATAGAAAAATCTTGTATTCTCTGACATCAGCCACCCCAGACCAGGTCAGGTCAATAGCTGCCTACTGTCCATATTTAATGTTAGTATTTAAATTATGGGTACTCTGGACACAGCTATATAGTTAACACTTAGAAGGTAACTTGAAGATTGGGCCATGGCTCGGTCAGCGAGAGGCTAACAGTGTGTCTCAGTCTCCAGAGTCCTGAGTTACACAGCATGTGCCATGACACCTGGCTGCCACAGACAAATAGAAGGTAGGCTGAACCTAAGTGAAACTCCATCCCGACCCAGCTTGGTGTAGTTTTAGTGTGACAGAGTGGGTGACAGCTATGCATCCACCTCGAAGGAACAAGGAACACCCTCCCTGAAGACGACAACACTGCTCCGACTGGGGTTCTCAGAGTTATCAGACATGCGGCAAGACAGAAAAATATGACCAAGTGACCAAGACATCTGAAGTACACATGGAGAAGAGTCAATGTCCACCAGCAAGCAACAACTTTATAATAAGAGCCACAGAAGAACAAAAATGGATTCAAAGATGAAGAATTTCAAAATAAAGCAGGAGGGCTGGTCGCTGCTGAACCTGATGGCCTACACTGGGACTCCAGGACCCACGTGATGAAGAGAAAACTCATTCTCACATATTGTCCTCTAACCTCCATATGCCCATGTATATGCAGAAAATAAAGAATTCTTAAATTAAAGATAGGGAGCTGGAGAGATAGCTCACTGGTTAGAGCACTGGCTGCTGTTGGACATGGTGGTGCATGCCTTTAATCTCAGAGCTTGGAAGGCAGGGGCAGATCTCTGAGTTCGAGCGAGATCTGGTCTAAATAGCAAGTTCCAGGGCAGCTAGGACTACATAGAGAGACACTGCCTCAAAAACCTAAATAAATAAATAAATAAATAAATAAATAAATAAGCAAGCAAGCACTGGATGATCTTCCAAACGACTCAGGTTCAATTCCCAGCACCCACACGGCGATTCACAATTATGTATAACTCCAATTCCAGGGTTCTGATATCCTCTGCCTCTGTGGGCACCAGGTATGCACACGGTACAATATATACACATAGACAAAACATTTATATATATGAAACAATATAAAAAATGACAAAATAAATAAAATTGGAATATATGAGAAAACTAAAACTAATTGGACATTTTACAAGTTAAAAGCTATAGTATCTGAAATTGAGAATTTGGGCTGGGAATGGCTCAGTGGCTGAGCATCTGTCTTGCATACGTGAGGACAATGACAGTTTAAGGTCCCCAACACTCACAGAAATGCCAGATGTACACGGCACCAATGCTTATAATTCCAGCCTGAGACGGTGTAGACCTGGGATCCAGAGCAAGCCCTGTCAGCAAGCCCCACGTGTGACAGCAGAGGCCCTGCCTCAGTGGACAAAGTGAGAGAGAGATCAAAGCTAATTCACTCCTGACATCACACTTGGGCCTTCACACACACACACACACACACACACACACACACACACACACACACAGAAAATGAAAAATAACAAGAACTAAATAGATGGGGTTAGTTGAAGATGCAGTGAGCTCAAAGAGAAACAGAGAACACAAAGCATGGGAAACCGCAGACATGTCTCACAAAGAAACACCCTAACGAGTCACTGGAGCCCCGGAGAGAGAAAAGGAGGCACGGATAAGAGCTGAGACTTTCTCCACACTCATGAACGGCATGAATCTGCAGGTCCTGTCCGGTCTAAGCAACTGCCCCAGATTGTACCTGAATGCCATGCAGGACCTAACTGAACAGATGAGGGAGTGGAGGCCGGGTTCGCTCACCTGCCTATTTCCCACTGAGCCTCCCATACGGGCTGGCAACAGCACGACAGTTTTCTACATGTGGGTTCTCTATCATAATGGATGCCAACACTGTTCCACTCTCCAGGTGAGGCTTAGGGCTCAGAGAGATAACTAGCTGGCTTGATGCTGATGCTATGGAGAACCTGGCCCTGCGTTGCTCACCCTCAGGCTGACTAGCCCTCCAGCTCCACCCTGTGTTCTCTGATTGTCCCAGCCCACATCTCATGATCAAGTCTCTGGCCCATGAAACCCCATCTTCCCAGCCTCTAACCGGCAAAGCCATGCAGCCGTGGCAGTGTGTCCCTCGCAAGGGACAGCAGGGGCAGGTACAGCTCGGCAACTTTGGCCTTCACGGTGGCCTCTGTGTAGCGGGGGTCAACATCATGGCTGCAGAGCAGGCTGTGCACGGCGCTAATGGCCTTCTTGTGCAAAAGGAACGCCCTGTGGAGTGATACGGTGCTCAGCATGGGGCAGGCAGGGCTCCTGGCCCATGTCACACCCAGACACCATGCTCACCCCTCAGCTTCAGGCTCCAGGGCTAGGGCCAGCTCTGTCAGCAGGAGTCCTGACAGGAAATGCTGCTGCCTGAAAGGCCCACTCAACTCGAACATGCTGGTTACCTTTGGGTCAGGGGCCTGGCTAGAGAAGGTGGAGCTCTGCAAATGTAGTGGATAGATGCCCAGGGTCAAGGGTCAGAGGTAAAAGGTCACCATGGCAATAACTGAAGTTAGCATCGAGAGCTGGAGATGAGTGGTTGGGAGGGGAGAGGTGAACCCACAGATCCTAAATCACTGTTTCCCACTAGGAAGGAGGGTTAGCCAGAAAAGGCACTCTCCACCAACCCTAACAACCTGAGTTCGATCCCCAAGGCACACAGGGTAGACAGAACACACTCCTGTAAGTTGTTCTCTAGGTGCCATACTACCACCACAGCATATGTGTCCCCCAAAAGGAAAGGAAATTAAAAATAACGTCAAGGAAAGTGCCGTCATGATATTATTTTGCTCACTTACTGCAGGATGACAATATCAGTGCGATAGTACCGTCAGTGGGCATAGGGTTAAAGGTCAGAGGAAGTGGAGAGATGGCTGAGCCGTGGAGAGCACTAGCTGTCCTTCCGAGGACCTGGTTCATTTCCTAGCACCCACACAGTGGCTCACAAGCATCTGTAATGCCAGTTCTAGGGACCAAGTGCCCTCTTCCAGCCTCCACCAATACCAGGCATACACATAAAATAAAAAATAAATCTTTAAAGGTCAGAGGTAAGAGGTTAGGGATAACCCATCTGTGAGGTGGTAGGCCATGGGGTCAAAATTCAAAAGGCTAGGAAACAGCAGACTGAATGTAAGTCTAAGAATTGGATTTGGGGATCAGGAGTCATTTTTCCTAGGAAATCTCTGAGAAGTCATGGATGAAGACACAGAGGTGAAAGGTCAAAGGTCAAGGGTGTGCCAGGGCATTGGAAGTGAACAGACAGGTAGAAGATGGGCTGAAGGTGTGTCACTGAAGGTGAAGGGGGGCCCGACCATTTACCTGGGAAGTAGTGGAGGACACTGAGGGGGAGGGAGAGGCTGGGGGCGACAGGGGGCAGCAGGGGAGGTTAAGGGTCACGTAGTGCTCATGGCTACACAGGATGCGGGTGAAGTCCATTCGAAGGGTCAGCAGTGCACCTGGGTTAGGGGCAGACTGCAGCCGAGTGGTCACCTGCAAGGAATCGGGTGCCAGGGTGACATCAGCATCCTCCTGACCATAGACTCCAAGGGCCCACGGTGCCACCCTCACAGCCTCCACCACACATACTTACCTGCTTATAGTGAGCTCGGACCAGGCTGAAGACGTAGCCTCGGTCTGCTATGGACAGGAGGTCACTGAGGAAGAAGGCCAGGCTGGCATTGAGGCGTTCAGCTAGCTCCATGTCCTGGGGACACAAGACCGTCAGTCAAGACTTCCTTAACTCCCAGATCTTCCCCTGACTCGCCCACGCCCCCATCCTTACACAATATTCATTTGACTTTACCTTTATTATTTGAGACAGAGTCTCACTATGTAGCCCCAGCTGACCCACAGCTCTCTGTAACAGGCTGGTCTCAAGTGATCCCAAAGGCCAGCCCCACAATACATTTATTTTTTTTCTTCTCCCACCCACTGTTGGATAACCCACTCTCTACATCCAGACTTCAGAGGTCAACAAAATACATTTCCCAGGCTCCCTTGCAGCAGATCGGTATGTGAACATATTCTGGCCAATGAGATTAGAGAGGAAGTGAAGGGTCCTCTTTCAATCCTTGAAACCCCTGGTGAACTGGGAGGGCCTGGGCCAAGCTTTGAAAGCCCTGTAGCCTGTTTCCGCACAGGGAAACACTTTGGTTCTGTTTAAATGCTTCTTATCATTGTGTTCCAGCAAATCAATGCGCTCCAATGGTGCACCATCAGCGATCATTTGATGAGCACATACCGTATGCCAAAGCTGAGGAAGAAACATGTGGTCCTAGTTGCTAGTCCCAACAGTCTTGCCCAGGCTAGCCTCAAGTTTGTGATTGTCTTGTCTCAACCTCTCAAATGTAGGGACCACAGATGTGCACCACCACATCTGGCTAGGATGCCCTCCGTATGCAGCCAGATACAACCGGTGCTCACTACACACCAAAGGAAGGAATGGAGGTACGGAGTCCATCATCAATGACATTAATGCCAGCACTCCAGGATCACCGGGTTTGGGACCTCTGGACCAGCCTAGAGGTCGCTGGGATTGTGTAACAAGGGCAGCATTTCCCAAACCTGAAATGTTCCTATCACATCCCCAAGTGACATTTCTCTCTAAAAACCAGGAGTCCTCCATGGCGGCACATGATTTTTTAACCTCAGCACTTGGGAGACAGGGGTTCTCTTTGAGTTTGAAGACAGCCCAGTCTCCCATAGCAAGTTCTGGGCCAGTCTGGGTTACACAGTAAGATTCTGTCTAAAATAAAATAGAAGCGATGGGCCAGCAAGTTGGCTCAGAGGGTGAAGGTGCTGCTAACCCTGATGTCTGGAGCCTGAACCACACAGAAGGCCCTGCCTCCCACAGATCATCCTCTAACCTCCACATGGACCGTGTTCACCCTACACACAATAGATAAATAAATGTAATTAAAAGAACCAGGATAGGGGGCTGGAGAGACTGCTCAGCAGTTAAGGCTTTCTCTACCAGAGGTCTTGGGTTTGATTCTCAGTCCCACATGACCGCTCACAACCATCTATAACTCCTGTCCCAGGGGATCTAAAGCCCTTTTCTGGCCTCCAAGGGCCCTGCACGTGGTGCACAGGCCAAACACTCATCCACATAAAATTAATTTTTTTGGGGGGGGGAGGATGTTTCTGAGACAGGGTTTCTCTGTGTAGCCCTGGTTTTCCTAAAACTCTTTCTGTAGACCAGGCTGGCCTCAAACTCAGAGATCTGCCTGCCTCTGCCTCCTGAGCACTGGGATTAAAGGCATGTGCCACCACTGCCCAACTTAATTTTTTTAATAAAAAAAAAATTAGGAGACATTTCTTCAGAACTTGGGTTGGGTAAACTAGTGAGGGGAACTTTCTCTCTGCCCCTACACTCTCCCAGAGAAGAGGGTGACTCGGATTCAAATCCTTTCACCTCTTCTGCCCCAGCAGCATGGCATCAGCCTACACTATTCTGTCACTCTCTGCCTCAGTGTTCCTATCAGTAAAGCAGAGATAACATTAGTACTCCATGGATGGCTGGTGAGATTAAATATGACCCAGCTGGAAGCATGCAGAAGGTGATCAATAAATGCTCCCCTAAGAATACTGTGATCATGACTGTTGTTTGCCTAATGCCTGTGGGGACTGGAATTGGTGATCCTGTGGCCTCAATGATCATCAGGGTCTCAGAATGGCAGCATGCATTTATTATGATCCTACTGTATACTGGTACTTGGCTAAGGGCCACAGGATGTCCCGCACATTCCATGTCCTCGCCAATGTTTATTCTCCTTTGATTACTCCACTTGAGCCATGTTCACTCTCTCACTGCCCAGTTGCAAACCTGCTTCAGGACCCACACATTTACCGTTCCTCTTGTCTGTGGCTCCCAGGACTCACCATCTCATCTCACCTTACAGCTTTTCCTCTAAAACTGCTTTGTGAGGGCAGGGACCAGATATGTTTTATTTACTGTGGTGCTTCTACATCCATCCAGGGCTATGTATACTGTAGGTGCTCAATAAGAGACCCTGGATGAGCAGATGCTGTGGCACACCGCATCTCCAACCCTAGCATCAGTCTGTCCACCCGGTCACTGTCCTCCTCACCTTATGGACTCGAGTGGTGATTTCTAGGCCCACAGAGGCCACCAAAGCTGAGATGTCATCCAGGAAGCGACCAGGGAAGCGCAGCTTGCGAGGAGTCTCCAGTCGCTGGCCCAGGAGCAAGTGTAACTCCATGCTTTTTATCTGGGGGTGACGTGAGTGGGCAGAGCTGTCACATGGGAGGGGCTTGAAGGCTGTAGGAGAAGCTTAAGGTACATAGCTGGGGCCCGAGAGAGACTGAGGCACTGCAGACAAGGAAGGGACATCAGTGACTCGGGCCTTGACAGAAGGGGAAGAACTTTAGCATTAAGAACGGGAGACTTGGGGTTGGAGAGGTGGCTCAGGGGCTGGAGAGGTGGCTCAGTGGTTAAGAGCATTGCCTGCTCTTCCAGAGGACCTGAGTTTGATTCCCAGCACCCACATGGTGGCTCACATCATCTGTAATGAGATCTGATGCCCTCTTCTGGCATGCAGCTATACAAGCAGATAGAGCACCAAATATGTATACATAAAATAAATAAATCTAAAATCAAAAAAAGAACAGATTGCTTAAGGGGCCCAGACCCCAACAGATGCTACCTGAAAGCTGTAGGCAGGACCTGAGGAAGTGACATGGGTGGGGCCTGAGTGGGTGGCAGTGGGCGGGGCTTGAGGAGGAGGCAGACCAATGGTGGAGCCCTAGAACCTGGAGTTCCCCGTGCTGGACTTTAGGCTTCCACTAGGCTCAGCCCCTTCCTTTCTGCCTCTGGTCTTCATGTGTGTAGCAAGCACTTTACGCTAACTGAACCTTCTCCCTAGCCTCTGGGGGGCTGAGTTTGAGGACTTCAGATCTGTCTTGGAGGATTTTGGGGATGCACTGGTGGGGCGTGGGCCGGCCAACACTGGCGAAAAGAGCATCTGGGGGTCTGCAAGCCTGATCGCTTAGTGTCTCTTGGAGGAAGAGGCCCACATCTGGGTTGAGGAGTCCTCTCTAGTGAGGGGGGTTCACCGTCAAGGTGACCTTCCTCTCTCCTTGTAGAGAGCCTCAAGGCCACTTCTTAGGGCTTGCACTTTTACTCACAGGTCCCCATGGATGGGGATTCTCACCATGAGCTGGAAGAAGAACCAGGCGTGCTGTAGGGCCACCTCACGAACTGCACTGCCGCTCACCACCCACTGCAGAGCCAGCTCCTCGTGCAGCAGCTGTGGGCAGGGCCAGGGTCACCAAGAGCCAGCCGCCACCCCCCCCCACACACACCTTGGGAAGGCAAGACTTGGGGGATGCAGGCCAAAGCATGGCTGGGGATCAGAGCAGCAGGAGGCCATGCAGGGGTGGGGGGGTGGGGGGTGGGGCCTATAGCTGGGCTCTGGATGTGGGGAGGAGCACTGGACCCCTTGCTGTGGGGCAGTGGCGTGGACATCAGTTCAGCCACCCTATCCCCCTCTCTACCTTCAGCACAGTGTGTCTTGGCTGAGGGGCTGGCGGGGCCGAGGAGGAGGAGGAGGCCTCCAGGTAAGAGGAGGCGCGGTTAGAGGTGCGGTCGATGGCCTAGGATGGATGGGATGGAGAGCATGGGATGGCGAGTGAGTTAGTGATGTGGATGGGAAACAGAGATGAGGCTACACGGATGAAGGAAGGATCGGTTAGCATGAGCATAGGAGGAACTTATGTCAGCGTTTGAATACATCTCCAGAAACTTCATTTATGTGTTAGAGACTTTGTGTTTGGTTTTACTGAGACAAGGTTTCATGTAGCCCAGGCTAGCCATGTTGATGGCATTTGGTGGAGGAACCTTTGTAGGTGACTAGCATTAGGTAAGGCTATGAGGATGGGA
Source organism: Sigmodon hispidus (assembly GCA_004025045.1). Lineage (NCBI taxonomy): Eukaryota > Metazoa > Chordata > Mammalia > Rodentia > Cricetidae > Sigmodon > Sigmodon hispidus. The sequence goes on from PVIH01002022.1 coordinate 79,971, forward strand.
CTCCTAATGGTATTATTATGACTTTAGAAGAAGAGGAAGAGAAAGGCAGGCAAGGTGGAACACACCTGTAATCCTAGTGCTGAGGATGCTGAGGCAGGGGGATTGTCAGGGGAACCTTGTCTCACAATAAGAAAAGAGAAAGAAAAAGAAGGAAGAGAGGAAGGGAGGGAGAGGAAGAGGAAGGGAGGGAGAGGGAGGAGGGGGACACCCAAGTTAGCCAGCTGCCACTGTCACCATGGGCTAGCCTTCACTACATGACACAGCAAAAGAGGCCTCTGTCCTGGAGCTTCACTTAGCATCAGAGGTATGAATTAAAAGACATGCTTTTAAAGACAGGATTTCTCTGTGTAGCCCTGGCTATCCTGAAATTTGCTCTGTAGACCAGGCTGGCCTGGAACTCAGAGAGAGCCCCCTGCCTCTGCCTCTCAGTGCTGGGATTAAAGGTGTGTGTCATTACCACTCGGCTAGTTACTTTCATAAATGGCCTGGTCTTGAGTACTTTGTTCTAGTAACAGGAAACACACTGAGACAATGTTGGGGCCACACAGGCAGTGAGGGCGGCTGGGGAAGAGACACAGGTCTGTGGATCAAAGAACACGGGCCATAGCCAGGGTGCTGTAAAAGGACATGAGTCAGGGTGGGGGAGAGCAGGTGGAGGAGCAGTTGAAATCAGAAGTGTTCAGAGAACAGGGAGCTGGCCATGTGGGGTACACCTGTTATCCCATCACTCAGGAGGCAGAGGCAGGGACAGTGTGGCTTCCAGCCATCACGGGCTACACAGCAAGCATTTGTCTCAAACTGCAGCGGCCAAACCAAACAATACTCCACAAAACACAAACCCAACAAGAAAACCAAGGGCTGGGATTTGGCCTGGGGTAGAGCCCTTGTCTTCACATGGGCAAGGCTCTGGGCCCCATCCCCAGAACTCAGAAAGAAAATAAGAGAGAAAGGGGTGCAGCAGACACAAAGGCTGGCCACAGCCCAGGGGCCAGGGCACCACGGCAGACAGGGGACAGGGATTCATCCCTGGAGCCAGAGGACCCAGAATGAGGTCAAGAGTTGAATGAAAGGGCTTGACCACCAACATGGAGGTATGTAGAGACAAAAGGAAAGAGAGAAGGGAGGAAGGTCAGACAGTGAGATGGTGTGTGCTAGGACTACAGGCCTGGCCTCCTGCTCCAGCCTTGCTCAGGGCCTCACAGGGCCTCAGTATGTCCCCCTGTGAAATGGGTAATGTGGTCCAAGCTTCACTCTCCTTGCCTGGTTTTCCAGTCAGGAGAAAAGGTCAGGCACTGGCACGTGAGTACCCTGGAGCTGCCATGGCCCATCATGCACTGCTTACTCAGCATGCCTGAGCCATGCCACACACTACCAAGACCACTTCCTGCCTGGAACACCACCCTGTTACTACCTGGTCACCCCCTCTTGGCTTCCTAAGGCCTACCTGACCTTTCAGGGAATTGAGGACAACCCTGACTTTAAATGCTAGGGGTGGGAACTAGGGTTAGCCCAGCAGTTAAGGCAATGGTTACTCTTGCAAAGGACCTGGGTTTGATTCCAGCATCCACACGGTGACTTACAACTGTCTGTAACTCTAGGTCCAGGGGACCTGATACCTTCTTTTGACTTTGAGGACAAGTGCAGCATCGACGTACGAGAAGGTAAAATACCCATACACATAAAGTAAATAAATCTAATATATATTTTTAATTCTGGGGGTGGGTTGGGCCTGGTCCTCAGCTGCTAGAGTATTTGCCTAGCTTCCTCAAAGCCCTGGGTCACATCCCCAGCCCATCGTGGACCAGCCACAGGCTGAACACATGCCTTTTTAATAAAGTTCAATCATAGCATTTTCTTTTTGGACAGAGTCTCACACTCTCCAGGCTGGCCTCAGACTCTCTATGTAGCCAAGGATGTCTTTAAACTACGGATCTTCCTGCCTCTATCACCAAAGGCTAGGTTTACAGACTGCTATGCTTGGCTCATGTGGTACCAGGGATGGAACCCAGGGCTGTGTGTATGCTTAGGCCCGTGACCTCCTTGCCGAGCCTCAGCTCCAGCCTGCTGAAGCAGCTCACTTGTTTGGTGGGTGTCTATTTCTGAGATGTCCACTGTAGCTCAGGAGACCCCACTGGGGCCCTGCCCTAGGCCTACACTGGGACCATGCCACTGAGCACTCCACGGACAGTCTGTTTGCTTCTGCTGAGATGTAGCCTAGGCTGCTTTGAACTTCTGTGTAGTCCACGGAGACCTTGGACTCCGGCCTCTACCTCCCAGGAGTTGGGATTACAGGTGGGAATCTGAAAATTTGGTGTGCTATTTTCATCTTAAAAATTGAGAGACTCAGAGAGGCAGCCAATCAGCTGGGGGAGAGGACAAGGTTTGAGCAGGGGGTCGGGGGCTGAGGGTGGGGTGGGGGGGTGGAGCCCAGGCCTGCTGCAGGTAAGGCCCCTCCCTCCTCGTACCAGGTCCCTGGGAAGGAGCTAAACTGGGGGAACCCCTGCATGAAAACAGATGGGGAGCTACAGGGGTCCAGGGCTACTTGACCCTCACAAGGGTGGTCTGTGCCAAGGGGATGGTTAGAAGGTCCCTAAAGCAGAGATGGGTTAAAGGGGGGGATAGCCATGCAGGGTAGTGAGTACAGGCGGGCAGATTTACAGGACTGCACCATTCACACAGCACCACAGAGTCTCTGTCTCTGTCGGGGCTACGGTCCATGTTTTCTCTCAATGTTTTTTGTTTGTTGAGACAGGGTCTCACTGAGTAGCCCTGCCTGGCCTCGAACTCACAGAGCTCCGCCTGCCTCTGCCTCCCAGCCTTGCTTCTGAATCTTAACTTTACTTTTTTGTGGTGCTGGCATCGGACCCAGAACCAAATGTCTGCTATGAAAGAACCCGAGCACTGAGCCACACCCCCAACCTCGCAGTGGCCTAGGTGGAGGCATGAGGCCCATTAGGCTGAGCAGACCCCTACAACACAGACCTCCGCAGGCCCAGACACAGTCATGTGGGGTCCTTGCTGTCCCTCCCGGATTAGTGCACTGCAGCCGGGAAGGTGGAAGAATTCATGCAGAGGGGACACACGTGGAGGCAGATAAGGAGGGCACCTGTCTGGGGTCAGCCCCACAGTATGGGGGCCCCCGCCGCAGCACAGCCTTGCTGCCTCCAGGAGCGTAAGCAGAATTCACCCAGGAGTGTGAGCGATCGATGCCCTGAAGGTACAGAGAAGGGATGATGTCCCAGGCTGAGCACAGGAAAGGAGGTAAGGGAGACCATGTGTGGACACTGCCCCAGAGCACATACTGGGAAATGTGTAGTGTACGTGTGTGTGTAGTGTGTAAGTGCCTGGAGGGAATATGTATTTGAATCCATGGAGCCTGTCCATATGCACTTGTACATGTATGTGCATGGGGTAAGTACACGCATGTGTGTGCACAGGATGTATGTGTATGTTCAATGTGTGCATATATTAATGTATGTGTGCACATAGGCTACATTTGTATATAGATCTGTGCACATATGGATAAGGGGAACATACATATTACCTTTGTATTAGTGTACACAGGCTGCATGTGTACACACACTTTTGTATTAGCGTGTACAGGCTGCATGTGTACACATACCTTTGTATTAGTGTGCACAGGCTGTATTTGTACACACACACCTTTGTATTAGTGTGCACAAGCTGCATTTGTACACACACACCTTTGTATTAGCGTGCACAGGCTGCATGTGTACACACACACCTTTGTATTAGTGTGCACAGGCTGCATGTGTACACACACCTTTGTATTAGCGTGCACAGGCTGCATTTGTACAACCATGTACAGTATACTCTTTGTTGAGCTAGGCCAAGCCCTTTGCCCCCACTCTCCCGTCAGTTGAACAGTGCAGAACCCTCAGAGTAGTCTGCAGTTGTGGAACCTCAGCCTGGCCACACAGCTGGGACACACACAGTCTTCTCAACAGTGACTTCTGGTTTTCTTTCCTCCATCATCATGGAGACTCTTCACCCACCCACCGAGCCTGCAGCCAGGTCCTTGAGGCTGGAGGCTGCAGGCTCCTCTTGTCCTACCTTGGTGGCTAGGATGCGGGACACCTCATCATCCACAGAGCCGGGGACCACGGCCAGGTCAGGGTTGCTGCTGCTGATGCTCTTAGAGCGTGTCAGGTAGAGGCTGGTGGGGCGGCCAGAGCCACGGGCTAGTGTGGCAGCCTGTACAGTTGCTGGAGAGACCCCTGAGGAGAGAACCGTCAGCTCAGCACCTGCCAGGATAGCCCCAGTCCCTTCCCAAATGGCAGCCCTGGGTAAAATCGCCTCCCTTCTCTGGATTTCCACATTCTCACTGTAAAATGGAGTCGAACATCGTTACTGCTGCATAGTGACTTGGGGCAGATAGAATACACTGGAAACAGAGCCTAGTGCCTGTGTGTTCATAGCTGTTATTCGTTATGAACAAATGGGAAAAAGCTAAGTTCTCTTTCAAGGACTGTGCAGACTGAACAGTTCAGCTCCCAGCAGCCCTGGCCCAGCCCCGTCCTTCTTCCTTTGTTGTAGAATATCATTTTATTATTTGTGTTATATTTGCTTACGTTGTTTAACTCTGGGAAGCTGTGTTACTTTGCCTATCTAAACCCCTGATGGTCTAATAAAGACCTAAGCGGCCCATAGCTAGGCAGGAGAGAGGAGAGGCGGGGCTGGCAGGCAGAGAGAATAAATAGGAGAAATTTAAAAGGAAAAGAAGTAGCCAGGGAAGGACTCCAGGGGCCAGCAAGCCAAGGAGTAAGAGTGAGACTTACCAAAGTAAGAGAACGGGAAAAGTCCAGAGGCAAAAGGCGTAGGGGATAATTTCAGATAAGATGGCAAGAAACAGGGCCAGCTAAGGCCGGGTGCTTAGAGAGAAGAAGCCTCCGTGTGTGATTTATCTGGGAGCTGGGTGGCAGGTCCCCCAAAACAACAACACTCCCTCTGTCTCCCCTTTCTCCCTGTCTGGTTGGGGTCGTCTGCACCCCCTCCCCACTGCCATTCTTTCTGGTGCTGGGGTTTAAACCCAGTGCCTTAAGGATGCGACCGAGCTCACTGCAGGAAGAACTTTCCAAGTTCACTGCCATCTGTGACCATCTGTCCTCATGAAGTGAGCCCTGTTATCACCCCTTTTTAAAAATGGGAAAGCAAGTCGGGCAGTGGTGGCACATGCTCTAATCCCAGCACTTGGGAGGCAGAGGCAGGCGGATCTCTGTGAGTTTGAGGCCAGCCTGGTCTACAGAGCGAGTTCTAGGACAGCCAGGGCCACACAGAGAAATTGCCTCCAAAATGAATGAATAAAAATGAACATGGGAAACGGGCTCAGAGGTAAAGGCCAGGATCACAGAGCATCTAGGAAGAGAGCAGACGCACATAACACGGCAGCCTAGCTTAACTAAGCCCCTGTTCCAAGCATCTTGCTGATGGGCTGCATGGGCTGGGGGTCAAGTGTGTGGAAACCTGCCTACGACCAGAGCAAAAGGGTAAGATGGCGTCTACCTCATGAGTCACCCAGGAGAGGCCCTGGGACCTCTGCATATGGTTGTTCTCTTCTGCCTGTGTACAGTTCTCACCAATATTTCCTGTGACCCAGAATTTTCTGTCAACACTCACCACCTGGCAGGCTGAGGTCACCCCCAGGGAGGCGAAAGGCATAGTGGACATAAGCAGCCAGCAGTGGGCAGTGGCCACGGGGATCTTGGACGGCCTCCAGGCTCCTGTGCACAAGGCTGGCTACATGAGCCATAGCTTCAAAGGCCCCTCGGCCCAGGTTCACTGTCGGACAGAGCAAAGGTCAAGTTCCTCAGCCCAAAGCCTTTCAGGTTCCCTGCTCACCTTCCAGGGGAGGGAGGTGCAAGAGCCCTTCAAGACTTTTTTTTTCCTTAACCTTAATTTTTTTGATTCATGCACACTGGTGTTTTACATGCATGAGAGTATCAGATCCCCTGGAACTGGAGTTACAGACACAGTTGTTAGCTGCCATGTGGGTGCTGGGAATGAACCCAGGTCCTCTGGAGGAGCAGCCAGTGCTCCTAACCATGGAACTCTCTCCAGCCTGCTCATCTGCACTGGGTGTGGTGCTCTGGGAGTCCAGAGAAACAAATGAACTACAGGGAGAATCTCGGGGTTGGGGTAGAGGGAGTGTCTTTCTAGACACAGGCCCGAGACCATAGTGGCTCACCTATCTGGCCACCAATGATCGGTGGCCGCACAACCAGGCGGACAAGCTTGTCCAGAACGTGGTGGGAAAAGGCTACCAGGGGCTCTGGGCTGGCGAGGCGCAGAGCTGCCAAGCTGGCCCGCAGCTCCTGCTCCATGGTGGCCTCAGTCAGCACTGTCTCCTTGAGCCGGAAAGGGAAGGTCCCTTCTTCTAGAACATGCACCAGGGTGAAGAACTTATCCAAGTGGGGGTCCTGAGAAGAAGGAGGCATGGAGTGAGCAGAGCCCCCCCCCAAACACAGTTGAGTCAGCAGCCTGGGTCAGATGGATTAAAGTCACGTCCAGTGGCTGGAGGCCAGACCTGTACCAGCCAATTGCAACTAAGTCTTTCCCAATCCCAGGGTGAGCAGGAGGGGAACAGGCCAGGGAGCGTGGGTTCTCGTCCCACTCTGTACCTGCGGGTGCACAGAAGATACAGCTGTGAGCTCCACGCTGAACACACCCTTGTGACCGTCCACCCAGCGCATGCCCGGCAGTGCCACCTGTGGGAGGGAGAGCCAGCCGGGGTGGGCACAGGCTAACCCTCCCCCACACATCAGGCCACCAGGCCAGGCTGTGGCCCTAGCCATTGCAACAGCACGACCGGAAAGTAGCCCAGCCTGAGGGAGTGGCAGGGTACCCTACGGGAGGGCCCTAAAAGCAGGCTGGGAACCCACAGAAAGGGGGTAGGTCAGAGTGCAAATGAACTAGAAAAAGCAATGGCTTAGGAATAGCATTTAAAGACAGAGAGTTGAGACCATCGGACTTGTTCACTAGCTCGGAGGATGGAGAGGGAGGGTGGCAGTACTGGAATGGGGTTGATGGAGGGACGAAAATGATGTCGGGGTAGTGGGACAAGTCCGTCATCCCAGCACTTGGGAGACAGAGGCAAGGATCAGGAATTAAAGGTCATTCTTGACTACACAGAATTCTAGGCCTGCCTAGGTTGTGTGTGACCTTAAGAAACAAACTAACAAAATACAAAACAACAACAAAACGCCCAGGGCCAGCAACATGCTGCAGAGGTAGAGACTCTCAGAACATCTAATAACCTGCGTCTGAGCCCTGGACCTGCATGGCAGACAGGAGCCACACCCCCAGAATAAGACTTTTTTTTTTAAATCCGAAAGGGGAGACTGTTAATGGAACAGGGAGGCAACTGCCTGGGGATAGAAAGAGACACGGGATGCCATAGTCCACAGAGACTGTGGGGTGGCAGAAGGAGGCTGGGAGGACATCAGTCAGGGTTGGGGGCACAGGCACATACATCCGGGGTCAGGACTGAGTAGCTGGGCGGAGGCTGGTCCAGCGACACAGGCAGGCAGAAGGGACCAGTCCTCAGGCGGCCATGTTGCAGCAGAGGGATCCACTGAGGAGATGAATGGAGGAGGGTCACTGTGGCTGACGGACCTTGGGGGGGGGAGGGAGGGGAGGGGAGGGGAGGGGAGGGGGCCGTGGGGTAACAGTGGCTCACGGTGAAGCCCACGGGCGTCTCCAGGGCTGTTCCTGGCCGGGGCTGGCAGCTGACGTGGTAAAAGGTGAAGAGGAGGTGATGGTTCTCGGTCACGCACGCAGGAAGACACAGCTTGAATTCCTCGTAGAACTCAGGAGACCTGGGAAGACAGGGCCAGGGGCTGGGCCAGCTAGGGAATGGGGGCCTCCGAGGGTGACTCCCTGCCTCAGCTTACCTCATTTGCATACTGAAACCTGGGCCTCTGCTCCTCCTGCCATGTGTGTACCCCCCACACTCTGCCACCCTGACCCCCTCAGAGTCCCCCGTCCACTCCCCACCCCCTCATCACCCAACCCTGCATACTTGTTATGGTAGACCACTGGTGTGAAGGCCTCTCGGGTGAATTCACTACAGCTAGATTTCCCAAAGATGACCTGTGGGAGATGGAACATGAGGGACCCACTGGAGACAACCTGTGCCTGCTCCATCCCCTTCTGTATGGAGCAGGGTCACTGCACTGACCGGCAGGGCCTGGCTCTGGTCCTCGCCAGCCATGTACTGGATTCGCACGGCCAGGTTGCGCACAGAGCCCTGACGACTGCTGAAATTAAGGCTGTGTGGGTACACGAAGAGCAGGTTCCTGAAAAAGAAGGAATTGGAGGGATGAGGGACCCTTTAGGGGGCTGGGGACTCAGTCATAAGAAATAGGGCCACAAAGCAGCTGCACCTAGGCCAGGGTGGGCTGTGATCCGAGGCCTCACATTTCATGGATAGAATCCTCTTTTTTCTATTGTTTTGTTTTTCGAGACAGGGTTTCTCTGTGTAACAGTCTTGGCTGTCCTGGCTTTGTAGACTAGGCTGGTCTCTAACTCAGAGATCTGCCTGCCTCTGCTTCCTGAGTGCTGGGATTAAAGGTGAGCATCACCACCGACGGCAATTAAAACCTCTTGGTGCACACATTCAGGGAGGCACAAGGCCAGGCAAAGATGGGCACTTAGAGCCAGGATTTTTGTTTGTTTGCTTGTTTTAAATATAAATTCAGATTATCCTGGTCTACATAGCAAGTTATAAGCCAGTTGAAGCTACATAGAGAGACCTTGTCTCAGACAAAAACAACCCCACAAACAACATTCAAGACCTGGTCTCATGTAGCCCAGGGCAGATCTGAGTTTGCTATTCAGCTCAGGATGGTTGTTTTTTTTTTTTTTTTAAAAAAAAAAAAACAAAACTTTATTTATTATTTATTTATTTGCCTTGGTGTTTGCCTGGAACTGGAACTACAGACAGTTGTTAGCTGCCATGTGGGTGCTGGGAATCGAACCCGGGTCCTCTGGAAGGGCAGCCGGTGCCCTTAACCGCTGAGCCATCTCTCCAGCCCAGGATGGTTGTTAAATTCAGGGCTTTGTCACACTAGGCAAACGGAGCTCCAGCTCCGGCGCCCGAAGACTGAAGAGGTAGGTAGTCTGGGTGCTGGAGAAGCAGCTCAGCAGTTAAGAGCGCCCCCAGCACCCACATCAGGCAGCTCCAGAGGACCTGAGGCTACTTTAGACACTTGTGCTTATATCCTGTCCCCAAACACACATAATTAAAACAATAAAATAAACCTTTGAAAAAGGTGATCCAGAGAACCAGGAGGCATGGTTGCCCTCCTTGCCATCACCTTGCTGGCTCACTGGAGTTACATAAGGTCTGTCTTTCAGGTGGACACAGAATCAATCAAACCCTGGCACTGGAGTCCTGTCCTGCCTCCTTCCCCAAGCAGACGCACTGCCCCCAACCTGCAGGCCTTGGTTGTTCCATGTGTATAATGGGGGCATCTGGCCTGCCAGCTCAACCTTTGTAGCACAATACCAACAACCTCCATGACAGTCACCACACCCTGCACCTCTGTGGCACCCTCTGGGTGCCAAGCACCACTGCAAACACAACATGAATAACTCTACAGCTATTCTCTGTGCTGCTGGGGAACTGAAACAGTCTGGCACATGCCCAGCAAGCCTTCCACCTCTGAGCTTTACCTCAGTCCTTATTTTTTTCGAGACGAGAGAGGGTCTAGTTTTGTAGCGTAGACTGGCCTTGAACCCAAGTCCCTCCGCCTTGGCCTCCTGAGTGTGGGATGCACAGAAGCCACTCACTACACACAATTTACTTACTAACTTTCCATTTGCCATCAACGACTGTTCTGAGTGTACATAGCAGGTGCTCAACAAGTGTGTATTACCACATGTGGGACCCTCTAGGTGGAAAGTGAGGTGCAATACTTTCCCAAGTCTTCTAGGAAGTTAAATCAAAATTAGCACCAAGCACAGAAAGGGCCAGGAGTCAGGCTTCATAACCTTGGGAGGCGTCTGTCATGTCACACACCCCAGCTGTTAGCCATGCCCAGTGACCCCCTTGCAGGAAGGAGACCATGAAAGTAGGTGACAAGCAGTATCTGGAGTCCATGCAAATGGCTGATAGTCCCGAGACTCCAGTCTGCTCCAGTGGCCCCTTTGGGTGGCCCGGAGGAGGCAGTAAGAAATACTGGCCCTGTTTCATCAGTGTGTAGAGAGCCATGGCTCTCATGGAGATCATGCCTGGGCTTAGATGGGAAACTGAGGGTCAAGGCATGCTGCAGTCAGATAGCCCCTGGTGCTGACATCTGGGGCTGGAGCTCCCCACTGCCCCACCTCCACCCCCTCCCACAGCTGGCCCTGAGTTCTAGCCAGCGTGATATCAGCGTGGCCCTGCTTAGCCATCAGCCTGATGCAATGGCTGTACCCCTGCCAGGGCCTTGTGCAACCATGGCTGGCTAACCATTGACCAGGGAGGGGGGGGTTAATGACAGCCTGTGGAAATAAAAGGTGGCCCACAGTGGCATAGGAACCACAGCACACCCCTTAGACTGTCAGCCATGACTGCGCTCGCTCTCTGCCTCCTGTGGGCCTTCACAACAGCAGTGGGACCAGCCCCAGTGGCTCCCCTGAGTGGTCCAGAGCCAGCTCAATATGAAGAGCTGACCCTGCTCTTTCATGGGGCTTTACAGCTAGGCCAGGCCCTCAACAGTGTGTACAGAACCACAGAGACACGTCTGACAGAAGCTGGGCGCAGCCTGGACCTCTTTGACCGAGCTCTGGAACTCCTGGGAACAGACATCAGTCATGGCCGGGATGCAGCACAGGAGCTTCGCACCAGCTTGTCAGAGATTCAGGTGGGCACTGGAGCTGGGGTGTTGTTGCATGAATTAAGGGTCTGAGGAAAAGTCCAGGGTGTCCCACTGTCCGGGTGATCTAGTGACCTTCCTGAAGCCATGCCATTTGTTGAGCAGGTAGAAGAGGACCTTTTACAACTTCAAGCAGAGGCCACGGCCCAATCGCTGGGAGAAGTGGCCCGGGCCCAGCGGGCTCTACGGGACACTGTGAGGAGACTACAAGTCCAGCTGAGAGGTGCCTGGCTGGGCCAAGCCCACCAAGAATTTGAGACCTTAAAGGTAAGGGGCTCCCAGGTCTGAGGAAGGTACAGCCTCACTTCCCAGACAGAAGACACCTGTGAGTTCAGAACTAGAGGTCCCCCCAGGTGTCTGTGGGGTTCTACCCTCTGTGACTTCCGGGCTTCTGTTTTCCCGTTTGTAAGTCAGATAAAGGGCCAGGTATAGTGGTGCCTGGCTGTGACCCCAGGACCCTGGAGGCAGGGACGGGACGGGCAGAAGGTGTAAAGCAAGTCCTGTCTACATAGGCGCACACCACAGTCAGGAGCCCAGGTGATCCCTGGCTAGACACATGTCTGAGTTAAGTTTGTACTACATGAGACCCTATATCAAAGTAAATGAATGAATGAATGAATGAATGAATGAATGAATAATGGGATTGGCAAGGTAAAGGCCAAGCCCAATGACTGGCTGCATGCCTAGGATCCACATGGTGGGAGGAAAGAACCCACTCACGAAGTGTCCTTTGATTTCCACATCTGTGCTGTGGCATGTGCACAACCTAGAAGAAACAATTTAGAACAGGAGCAGTAACAGGCACTGCAGGGCCCAGGGAGGGCCTCAGAACGCAGGGCCAAGGACACAATAGGTGCTGGATAAATGCTCCTTACCATGGTGTCTGGTGCTGTGCACTGAGAACCCAATCTGTACAGCCCATTTACAAATCATACAAAAAGTCTTAGCTTAAATACACTTTACAAACGGGAAGACCGATGTCAAAGGGTCTTCCATATTTGCTGGGTCATATGGATTGTGGTCCCAGACTCTCCAGCTGAGGTCTGTATGCTTCCCCACAGGCTCGAGCTGACAAGCAGAGCCACCTTCTATGGGCTCTCTCGGGCCATGTGCAGCGGCAACGGCGGGAGATGGTGGAGCAGCAACGTTGGCTGCGACAGATCCAGGAGAGGTGCGCCAGGGCAGGACTTACATTTGGGGTGGCAGGGTGGGTGGTGCCTAGGTCCACGGAAGGGTGCCCCCACCCCACACTGGCCTTGACTGAGCTGTCTCCCTCCCTAGACTGCACACGGCAGCCCGCCCTGCCTGAGACCGCCTGGATACAACTGAGAACCAGTCATGGCGCTTGGAACACTGAATGCGATCCAGGAGGCCCCTGGGCAGGGCACACGGAGCTGCCTGCCCGCCTTGGGCTTGGCCATTGCACCCCGCTTCCTGACAGACAGCGGACACAGAAGCAGCAGGCGGGATAGAAGGCAGAAGACAGAGCCCTGTGGAAGAGGGCTGGAGAGCACATGAGTCCCTTTATGCCGACACACCCCACAATAAAACAGAGGCTACCTATGCCGAGTGCCTGTGCCCGTGTCTGCAGGCGGGGAGGGAGGGGCCGGGGCTTGCCCAGTGTGCACCATTCTCTGGGTCTCAACCACAGAACCACAGCCACCGAAGCAGTGGTGCCTGTACCCACACATGGGTGTCTGTACCCACACACGGGTGCCTGTACCCACACACGGGTGCCTGTACCCACACACGGGTGTCTGTACCCACACACGGGTGCCTGTACCCACACATGGGTGCCTGTACCCACACACGGGTGCCTGTACCCACACACGGGTGTCTGTACCCACACACGGGTGCCTGTACCCACACACAGGTGTCTGTACCCACACACAGGTACCCATTCTCACATAGACAGGGAAGAGAGAGAGAGAGAGAGAGAGAGAGAGAGAGAGAGAGAGAGAGAGAGAGAGAGAGAATGCCTGGCAGTGCACACTTTTAACCCCAGATCTTGGGAAGCAGAGGTAGACAATTTCTGTGAGTTCCGGGCCAGCTGGGGCTACACAGTGAGACCCTGTCTCAACATATAACAGTGATAATAAATGTCAAAGAGAAAATGTGGGGTCACTGAGATGGCCCAGAGGGGAAAGGTGTCACGTCACCACAGCCTGACAACACGGTTCCATGTCCCCAAACCCACAGGATGGAAAAGAACTTCTGACCCCCACACTTGTACTGTTGTACCCCAGCCAATAAAATAAATAAATATGATTTTAAAAGTTCTGAAAACCAGGTGCATAACTCCTGAAGAACAGCACCTGAGACTGTTCTCTGGGGTCTCGATACACATGCAGACATTCCCTCGGAAACACTTGCGCACCCCGACACACACAGAATGGGGGCCACCAGCCCAGAGGCTGTACCTGTAGCAGGTGTGCGGGGCGTAGACCTCGCGGGACGGGAACTCCAGCACCTCCTTGGTGGGCCGCCCCCTGGGGTCCGGATAGGGCTTGACATGCAGTAACTCCGGGGACAGACAGAAGTGTAGGTTCTCAGGGGCCGGGGAGATGTCAATCTTGAGCTGAGCTGGGGAGAAAGCATCCGGGTTTTACCTGTCTCGGCCTCCTATACTGGATGGGGGACGTCCTCTGGGGGCTGCACCCACCAGGAGCAAACCCCCACAACTGCCCAGCCTTCCGCTACCTATCCGGTCCCCCAGGACCCCAGGACCCCAGGACGGTCTGCTGAATGGCTAAGTGAGCAACAGCTGGCCTTCACAGGGTGTCACCCACCGGTCACAGGTCGCAAACGTCTCAGAAGGGACGATGGTCGCCGCATGTCCGCCAGAAACTTGAAAAGGTCCTCGTCACTGAGCCGTTCCGCCTCCTGCCAGGTACAGGTTCCCCAAGGCAAGGGCTGAAAGTCTCCAAGGTGATGGGGACCCCAGGGGAGGAACCCCACGCTCCTTTCCTCCCAGGCCCCTTGTCTATAGCAAGGCCACCTGTTTAAAGAAGTTGGTGACAGTTAACGTGGCCGGGCGGAAGTTGGAAAAGCTGCAGACATCATCCCCACTACAGCCTCGATCCTGGGGCCCCCGACGACGGCGTTCTGCCCAAGTAGGTCGGCGCTCTAGGAGAGACGGGGTGGCAGAGCGGGACAGGAATTAGATTGAAGGCTGATGGCAGAGGAGGGGGGAAGGGTGAGCGCAGGCGCCCTCCCTTCTCACCGCCCTCGGAGTCAGAATCCCGATCCTGCGTCCCAGCG